>JACXGM010002570.1:0-25945 GCA_016801145.1 Umbra pygmaea
AAGAGGGAACAAAATTAACAAATGGTGCAAAATAAAGCTTTTTACTTCATTCTTTTGTAGGCACTAAACCAATTACATCAATTATCATGACGTTTGAGCCATGCGTGCACAGTCGGATTTTTCTGTTTTGCTCACCCTGAATATGCACGTAGCAGTCTCTCTCTCTCTCTCTCTCAAAACGATCTACTCTCTCACTCTCTTTAATACACATCACACTCAGTAGCTCCTCCCATACCTGGCACAGGCTGCAACCTATAGGTATAGCCTTAGTCACATTTAACGGAAAATGCTGCAGCTGTGGTTGTTCAAAAATAGCCCAAAAAACCGCAACCCGCGACCAATATATTTTCTACCGCCAAATTGATTTTAAAATCACCCAATTTGGCTAGGAAACCGCGGACATGGCAACACTGCTCCCAATTCCCTTGTCAGCAGCTCTGCAACTCTTTGGACAGATGCGGATAGGCGGGGGACTCACATGTTTCATCCAACCACGTTGCCCAGCCACCGATTCTTTTCACACTGGTTATCCAACACAGAAACCATTAATCAGCTCATTCATGAATTGATGATTACGTTTACCACCTATACTTGCGTGATTGAATTAACAGGTGACCGATCTGCACTCAAGGAGTCAATGGATGTCCGGGAAAAATTTCAACACTTTTCTACACTTCACTTCAACTCTCCCAACATGTTCCCTCCGTGTCAGCCACTCATCAAACTACTTTCCTAAATATGTTAATTCTGCCACACTACTAATATTCATATATTTGCAGCTGAACATCTGTCACCCATTTCCTGGAATGGACCATAAAACAGGCCACTGACAACCTGAACCCCCAAGTAAATGACCGATCTTCCACCTCCTACATTTACTTCATCGCAAACCTCACATTTCTACCCCTCCTCCACACTGCTCCATCATCCACATACAAGGACACTCCCATTTTCTGACCTAAAGGATAATGATGACCACAGCAGTGGTTATATACTTTTCCTTGTTAAATTAGATTGGTTGAGGTGTTCACCTGATCAGTAGAATAAGGTGTGTCTGTGTTGGATTTCAACTGACACTGGAATGACTGCTATAGATGTTGAGGGGTCTCTTAATTTTTTCCAAAGCTACAGTGAGCTCCAAAATTACTGGCACCATTGACTACCAATGCACAAACAACAACAGTAAAAAATATAAACAATACTATTACAGAGAAAAAGTAAAAATACCAACATGTATTTATAAAATCCATTGTCCTCCAAATCAATGGCATCCATAAAGACTATTGTAAATTTCATCTACCAAAATTAAACGAGGAATTCAATTCTACTTATTTAACTTCATCTATGTCTTAAGGATCTATTTTGAGTCATTACATCACTTCCTGTTCCACTAGGGTATAGAAACAAGGTAACACATATGCAAAATCCCTTTGTCATCCAACACCATGAAGAAAACAAAAGAACTGTCAGTTCAAGAGAATGATGGTCATAGACCTTCATGAAAATGGTAATGGCTAGAAGAAGATCCACAAACAATTGAATATACCACTGAGCACTGTCAGGGCAATTATTAAAACATTCCAAATATATGGAATATTAAAGGATGCAAATGCATTTTGCCCTAGAGTATAGGGAGGAGGATGGTGAGAGAATCAAAAAAATCCCAGAGAATCACTGTGAAAGAATTGCAGGCCTTGGTGGTGTCTTGGGGTCACCAGGTTTAAAAAAGCACCATCAGACGCCACCTCCACAACCACGGGCTCTTTGGAAGGGTTACCAGAAGAAAGCCCTTTCTGACCCCAAGACACAGACGTAAGTGCTTGGAGTTTCCCAAACGTCATTTAATTTATGACTGCTCTGGTCAGATGAGACAAAAATTAAAAATTTTGGTCAGAAACAGCATCGCCCTGTTTGGCATCGATACAGATGCATACACATCTGACTAGATTTTTTTTTACATATTAACCCCATTTCTAGTCTCTCTACACTGGCTGCCCACTAAGGCTAGGGCTGAAGTTGTACTGTTAACCTACAAAGCACTAAAAAGACTTTCCCACAATATGGTACTTATCTGTCTGATTTGGTGCTGCCATACCTTCACAAACGTTACGTTCACAAGATGCCGGCCTTCTTACTGTCACTAGAATTTGTAAACAAACGGCTGTTGGTGGTCATGTTTCCACCTGGTGACTCCAGCAGTACATCTCCAGAGAGAGTTGCATTCTCCCTGCCCATGAACACCAAACTGTGTTGATACTACACAAAGACTACGGTCACAGCCCACACATTCCTATCTTCATTTTTGGACAATAATTGAACACTGATAAACAATGTTACCCCACATACTAGGGATAAACAATATGGTCCCACCTACTAGGGAGATTTTCCTAGCCGCTGTGCAGCACTTGTTGCTTGCTCTTGTGGGTTTAGGGCCGGGTGTCTGCCAAAGCACTTTGTGACAACTGCTGTTGTTAAAAAGTGATGTTTTGGAGCTGCTTTAATTCCAGAGGTCCTGGGGTACTGGTCAAGATCGATGGCATAATGAATTCCAACAAGTAACAGGCAATGTTGTCTGACAATCTGGACTTGGCTGTAGGTGGACATTCCAACAAGACAATGACCCTAAACATACCTTAAGATCCACACAGAAATGGTTCCGTGACAACAAAATCAATGCTCTGCCATGGCCATCTCAGTCACCGGACATATCAATGCAATCAAAAAGCTATGGGCTGAGTTGAAGAGGGCAGTTGATAAGGGCAAACCTAAAAATGTGAAGAATCTTGAAAGGATCAGTGTAGATTGGCTAAAATCCCTACAAGTGTTCCTTAACATTGTCAAACATTCAGAGACTCCATGCTGTTAGCCTTGCCAGAGGTGGTAGCACTAAAATTAATTGGCAGTCCAATAATTATGGAACCATGAATTTGGTAATTTTATTTTGTTTTACATTAGTAAAGTACAGTGTTTTTCACGTGTTGGTATTTTAGTTTATCTCTTTAATGATAATGTTTATGTTTTAAAGTATTGTTTGTGCATCGCCAGTCGAGGTGCCAGTCAATTTGGAGCCCACTGATCATACATACACTTTAGACCAATTCTAACGCCCCTTGATCGTCAAGTAGTATTCTGTGGACAGTTATGTTGATCTATAGTCCCCTTTGTATATAATATTGTTATTGATGGTGTCTATTTTTGCACATTTTTATTTTATTATTATATTAACTGCATTATTGGGGTTGGAACCTGGGCACAAATTTTCACACATTTGCGGTCTATGACAAATCAACTTGATATTTATGTTATGTAATTATAGTACCTTAACAATGTCGAAACATATGCTACTGCACTAATTTCTGAGATTTTCACAATCTTCGACCAGAGTGCCAAATCCGCTAGTGTTAAAGTTATTCTGGCAAGCCAGAAACACATAAACGGAACAATTTTCACGGAACAGTCCTAATGCGCAAGATTAACCTAGTCGGACATAATTTTGAAGACGGACGGATATATGACAGTGTTTATCAGTACAAAACTTAAGTCGTAACACAATTGGACATCTAAATATAGACATTTTCGCTGCGAATTAATAATAAAATCATGGGCGTAGTAAGACAAGTAGTTTGTGCAATGTCTGGTGGAGTTGACAGCTCTGTCGCTGCTTTGTTACTCAGAAGAAGAGGTCAGACATTCCTCCAGGACACACATGGAGGCTAGCTCGCCCTTTAGCTGTTTAGACTATTTAAGTAATCTAAGAATGTCTTATTATTATGTATGTATATCTAGTTTTGTTTCTTGTATTTTCCCTTTAACGTGTTATATTAACAGGATACAGCGTTACTGGTGTGTTTATGAAGAACTGGGATATACTGGATGAAACGGGGGTGTGTTCTTCAGAAAGGGACTGTGAAGACGCCTACAAAGTGTGCCAGAGTCTTGACATTCCCTTCCATCATGTGTCTTACGTGAAAGAGTACTGGCACGATGTATTCACGTAGGTATATGGTTGTTTAATCTGTATAATGAAAGAGTTTTTAATTGTCTGTCGCGAAATTCAGCTTGAGATATAGGGCCAGAATAATTCTATCCTCAATATATTAATGTGAGTGCTGTAATCTCTGTCCTCTCTATGTAGCAATCTTTTGAAGGAGTATGAGAAGGGCAGGACCCCAAATCCAGACATTCTGTGTAACAAACACATCAAATTCAATCACTTCTACAATTATGCCATCAACACCTTGGGTGTGTACTATAGCCTAATAACATTGGTAATTTTATTAATAACATTGGTAATTTCACAGTTTTATTAATGTGCTTAAAACAAAGTATGCTGGGACCATTAAAGAGACTTAGTTAAAGGTTGTTGCTTATTCCACCTCAGGTGCTGATGCCATGGCAACTGGCCACTATGCCAGAACATCACAAGAGGATGACGATGTATTCCAACAGAGACATGTGGCGACTCCCCCTCAACATGTGTTCAGAGACCGCTTTGAGATCAGGAACCGTAAGAACAAAAATATCCTCTCAGCCTATTTGTGTGCTTTTCATTATGCCAATATATTTTACTTGTTTAGAAACATTGGATTAATTGCATATTCAACAGCGAAATTGACAATTATAGGGTTGTCGATGAATCTTTTGTTTTCTCTGTTGAAGCGGTGAGGTTGTTCCAAGGTGCAGATCGTTTTAAGGACCAGACTTTCTTCCTCAGCCAGATTTCCCAGGAGGCATTGCGGCACACACTCTTCCCTCTGTCGGGACTCACCAAAGACTATGTGAAGAAGATTGCAGCTGAGGCTGGCTTCCAACATGTCCTGAAAAAGAAAGAGGTTACTAAATGACTCAGACATACATACTGGAGTGGATGGTTTGCTTATGCTGGTATAATGCTGTTTAAAATAACAGAAAATAATAATCATATTAAAATCATACAAGGATTAGCACTGGTAATTCTTTGAGATTGCTCAAATTAATTTTAGTGGAGTCTGTATGGCAATACTGATCATCTGTTTTCAGAGTATGGGCATCTGCTTTATTGGAGAGAGGAATTTTGAGGATTTTATTTTAGAGGTACAGTATGAAATTAATATACATGTACCATATCAAAACTAATTACATTAATACAAGATGGAAAACCATGCAATTAAATTATTTTGATGTTTTATGTCAGTATTTAGAGCCCAAACCCGGGAACTTTGTCTCTATTGAAGATGGAAAGATCATGGGTGAACATAAAGGTACTGTTGAGTCATGTTCTCAGTGGTTCCGGCTATGTTAATGCTTAGCCTTTTACATTTGTACTGCTAATCCAATGGCAAACCTTTACAATGATGACTGTTGGTCTTCCCCTATGACTCATCCTTTTCTCAGGTTGGTTCACGCTGACACTGGGTCAGAGGGCCAGGATTGGTGGACTGAGGGATGCCTGGTTTGTTGTGGACAAAGATATTACTACTGGAGAAGTGTTTGTGGTAAGAAACGTGTTCTATATGCAATTTGTATTTTAAAAAATTATATCTTATATCCACAGACATCTGACTGGAATGCAAGAAAATTTTGACACAACCAGATATAAATATTCATATCAATATTGCTTTTGAGAAAATCCTAAACCTTTCGAGATGCAATCTATTTCAACAACAGTCTTGCAGAATCTGCATTTTTTTAGCAGACTGAAATCAGAAAGAAACGCATGAGCTGGCAGTTCTATGGGGTCAAATAAGGGCCAATAATATTTTGAGGTTGCGAAGTGATGTTTGCATGTGTAAAAAGGTCTTGCGTCTGTGAAAATATTTTGTGAATGTGTAAAATTTTTGCATCTGTAGAAATATTTTGTGAATGTCTGCAAATGTTTTGTACAACACTGGAGTTACAAATCCCAAGTTACGAGTGGCGAAATTTTGACTGTGTCAAAACAGGGCCAAAACGCTATCCAATCAGCTCGTTGCTTATTGATTAGCCAATCAGAACGCTGCCCACCGATCAACCATTTCAATCGTTAATGTAGCTAGCATTACACAGGATGTTGTGTATTTATTATATATGTAAGCTCACTGTCAAACCGTTTCCATGGATGGCCTAGTGTATGCCGGTTTTTAAGTTGTAACAGACTGACTGATTGAACCATTAATTGGTTAGGATCTCCCCTCACCTGGCAGTCTAGGTCTTAAGTGTTTTCCTATTATTATTATTATTATATATTTAATATGCATGTTTGCTCATGCCTCCCAACAACTCTCTGCTTGACACGATACATAGTCTTAAGATTGTCAACCCATCCGCATTTCTTCATACACACCCACCAACAAATGTCTGGCTATGCCTCTGGTCATTACCTATTGGTCCAAGGAAGGAGAAAGAAGGGAAAGACCAAAAACCAGCATACACTAGAGTAGATGGTGTTCACAAGTTTCAGAGTCTTTTGTAGTTCATTCCAGATGTATGCTGCTGTGAACTGGAAGGGGTTTTTCCCAATGGAGGTGTGGGCTTTAGGGGTCACTAGGGAGATGTACCTGCTTGAGCGCAGGTGACGGGTGGGTAAGTCAATGGTGAGAAGAGAGTTTCGGTACAGAGGGGTTTTGTGTAGAATTGACTTATATATGAGGTGATACCAGCGGGATAGATGTCAAGTGTGTAGTGAGGGCCAGCCCACTAGTGAATATAGGTCGCGGTGGTAGGTGTTAAATGGGGCATTGATGACAAACTGGATGGCAAAGTTTTAGACTGTCTAACTTTTTCAGAAGGGGGGTAGAGGCAGTTCTATAAATGACTTCACTGAAATCTAGGATTGGTAGGATGGTCATTTTTAACAGGGTGTGTTTGGCAGCGTCAGTGATAATTTAATATTGGAATGGAGATCGTTAATATGGGACTGAAATTAAAGTGAACAGTCTAATCAGACTATTAGATTTTTGTAGGAGTCCATGTAATCTAGTTTAGACCCATCCAGAGTGAAGATGCTAGTCAGGTTGGCGGGTACGGGTAGTGTGCTTTTGAAAAGCATGCATTTAGTTTTGCTCAAATTTAGGAGCATCTGAAGTCCACAGGTGTGTTGAATGGCATCAAAGGTCTTTTGGAGGTTAGTTAGCACAGAGTCCAATGTAGGGCCAGATGTGAGGGTGTTGTCTGCATAGAGGTGGATCTAAGAGTCACCAGAGGCATGAGAAACATCATTGATATACACAGAGAATAGTGTCGGCCCAAGAATCAAACTCTGTGGCACCCCCATAGAGACATCCATATGTCTAAACAACAGACCCTCAGATTTAACGTGTTGAACCCTGTCAGAAAAGTAGTTGGTGAACCAATCAAGGCAGTTATTAAAAAATCCTGCCAATAAGGATGCGATGATTGACTGAAACAAAAGCCTTGGCCAGGTCTATAAAGACGGCTGCACAGTCATGTCTTTTATCATTGGTAGTTGTAATTTAATTTAAGACCTTGAGTGTAGCAGAGGTGCAGCCATGACCAGCTTGGAAACCTGATTGCATAGCAGAGAGTATGTTGTGGGATTCAAGACTTTAGAGAGACAGGGCAGGATGGATATTTGTCTGTAGCAGTTAGGGTCAAGAGTCCTTTGAAAAGAGGAATGACTGCAGCAGTTTTCCAATCTTTAGGGATCTCTGGGATACAAGAGAGAGGTTAAACAGGCTAGTGATGGGAGTAGCAATGATTGCTGCAGAGAGTATTTAGAAGAACAGATCCAGGTTATCTAGCCCAGCTGATTTGTAAGGGTCAAGCTTTTTGTAGTTCTTTCAGGACGTCGGAAATTAGGAGGACCTAGAGCATGGTGCTGCAGGTGGTGAGGGGCTGTTGGCCGGGGTGGGGCCATAGGCCCAGGTGGGGGTAGCCAATTGGAACGCATTGCCAGCCATGGCAAAATGCTTATTGACATCCTGCTTGAAGACAGCAGGGGTATTTTGAGGGCATGTTAGTTAAGATAATATCAATAAGGTTTACGTTTGTTTACGTTTTTCAAGTTGTATCTGGTTGGTTTGTTGACTATTTGTCAAATTTAGATTGTAACTTTGCTGGAATGTTGAGGATTTCCTGTTTAGATCACTTAATAATAGGAACTCAGGCTATCAATTCACACAGGGTATCTAGGGCACAGATGGGGGCTGAAGGGGATCTGTAACTGCCGGCAACAATAAAGGACTTATTTCTGGAGAGATGGACTTTCAAAATTAGTAGCTCAAATTATTTGGACACAGACTTGGATAGGATAGCAGAACTCTGTAAACTATCCCTTCAGAATTCGGCTACCACCCGTGATTTAGGGGTTCTGTCTTGATGGAAGATGTTAGTTTGGGATTGATATATCAGAGTTTTTTGTGGATTTTCTGAGCCATGTTTCAGAAACTGCTTAGAAGTCAGGATCAGCTGAGTGTGCTAAAGCAGTGAATAAATTGATTTTAGGAAGTAGGCTTCTGATCACATGCGTAAAACCAAGGCTTTTACGGTTGGCACTGAAAGGCAGTCTGATTCTAAATTCTCTTAACAGGGGCCGACAACCAATCACCCGGCTTTGTTCAGAGACACGATACGGACGGACCGCTTTCATTGGATAGCAGACACTCCACCCACTGAGCTGATCCAGACTAAGATGATGGAGTGTCACTTCCGCTTCATCCACCAGATGCCTTTCGGTGAGTGGCATGAACCTTTAGAGCCAAAGTTGTTAAGGAACACATTTGAAGGGATTTTAGACCATTCCTATATACAGATTCTTTCAAGATCCTTCACATTCTTGGGTTTGCCCTTATCAACTGCCCTCTTAAACACAGCCCACAGGATTTCGATTGGATAGAGGTCTGGCAACTGAGATGGCCATGGCAGAATATGTTTTTGTTGTCACAGAACCATTTCTGTGTAGCTCAGGATTTTTGTTTTGGGTCATTGTCTTGTTGGAAAGTCCACCTATGGCCAAATCCCAGCCTTCTGGCAGAGGCACCCAGATTGTCAGCCAAAATTACCTGATACTTGGTGGAATTTATTATACCATCAATCTTGACCAGTGCCCCTAGACCTATGGAATTAAAACAGCCCCAATACATTAATGATCCACCACCATGTTTTACCATGGGTATGAGGTGCCTCTCCTTGTATACATCTCTGTTTCGACGCCAAAAATGACGATGCTGTATCTGAACAAAATGTTCAATTTTGGTCTCATCTGACCAGAGCACCTGTTTCCAGTGATAATTTAAGACGTTTTGCACTTGTGTCTGTGTCTTGGGGTCAGAAAGGGCTTTCTTCTGGCAACCCTTCCAAAGAGGCTGTGGTTGTGGTGGTGGCATCTAATGGTGCTTTTTGTAACCTGGTGACCCCAAGACACCACCAAGGCCTGCAATTCTTTCACAATGATTCTTGGGGATTTTGTTGCTTCTCTCAGCATCCTCCTCCTCCCTGTCCTGGGGGGCAAAATGCATTTGCGTCCTCTACCTGTGAGGTTTTCAGACGATCCATATCTTAGAATTTTTTAATAATTGCCCTGACAGTTCTTAGCGGCCGGTATAATGGTATGTAGCCATTACCAGATTTATGAAGGTCTACAACCATCTGTCTTTTTGGAACTGGCAGTTATTTTAATGTTCTTCATGGTGTTGGACGACAAAGGGATATTGCATGTGTGTTAACTCATTTTTATACCCTAGTGGAACAGGAAGTGATGTAATGGCTCAATATAGTTCCTTAAGACTTAAGTTAACTGAAATAAGTGGAATTTCATTCCTGGTTTAATTTTGGTAGATGTTATTTACAATCATGTTTAAGGGTGCCATTGATTGTGAAACCTTGATTTGGAAGACATTGATTTTTAATTTTATCAATAAATGATTTCGTTTGGTTCTATAGACACTAATGAAGGTCATGTTTTCTCACATTTTGGTATTTTTTTAATAATTGTATTGTTTATATTTTATATTGTTTGTGCTTTACTAGTCAGGGGTGCCAGTAAATTTTGGAGCCCATTATTTTTTGTCCTGGTATCATATAGTGCAACTTTATACCTGACCCGCTGTCCCTTTTATCCTAGTCTGCCCACTTTATCCAGCTCAAGCCAAAGTACAAACAAAACGTTATACAAAGTACAACACACCAGTTTCTTTCTAACAGTAATGCTCAAATGGAAGAAAAACAACAATACCAATTCTGAATACAATCAGAATACATTTTGGTAGAAAACTAGGATAAATATAGGCATCTCATGCCAATAACAGAATACTCAGGCTGCTAAGGCCCTAACAAGCGATTGACCAGTAAGCCATACATACAGTCAGCACCAAGCTTTGTCAGTTGCAATCTAAACTGTAGCTGGGTGGCCTCCTTGGTACTAGAACTTTCTAGATCATCTGAATGTTAGGTACATTTGGGTATCTTTGAGCACCAGTATGTTTTCTGCAGAATGAGAATCCATTTTTATGTATGTATCGCAAAATCTATACTTGATCTCATTTTTAGCTTAGGTACATACAGACAGTGCTAACTCAACTTCAGTTGGCTATCTTAGAGATGTTTAGACTCTGGCTATCCTCAGTATTTGCTAGCCATATCTAAAATGTATCTAAAGTAAATCTGGTGACATGAATATTAAGAAAAGGGATTTAGCTACTAAGTATTTGTGTTGTTTTTTTGTCATTGGTTTATGTTATTTCACCTCTGGCTAGCAGAGGCTGATTTTACCAGTGGAAGTATTGGTAACATAATGTTATTGGTAACACAGTATGTGTATTTTCAGTTCCATGCACTGTGACTTTAAACATGGATGGCTCTGTCTGGATCATGCTGTCTCAGCCAATCAGAGCACTCACACCCGGGCAGGTAAGTCTCTCTTGCATTCTTATGTGAAACCAATTAGCTGCTTGGCTAAATTTTTTTGCCGTTTGGGCAGTTTGTCTTTACTTTCTGAGAAAAGTATATACTCTGGATGAGTTTTAGTGAAAAGTATTATTTAAACATTGTGTTTAGGTCTGCGTTTAGGAGTCAGGACTTTCAGCTAGCCTGTGCGAGCTGGTGCGTTAGGCCTTTAGATCCTGAGTTGGCCTTTAGATCCAGGGCCCAAGGCCTAACAGATGTAGGCAGCTTCTCCAGTGCTCCAGCCTGTTTAACTGACTTGCACACATGCGTGCATGTAAGTGCCTATTTGGAGGTCAGGTCAAGAGAGAGGTCAATATATAGCATC
Source organism: Umbra pygmaea (assembly GCA_016801145.1). Taxonomy (NCBI): domain Eukaryota; kingdom Metazoa; phylum Chordata; class Actinopteri; order Esociformes; family Umbridae; genus Umbra; species Umbra pygmaea. The sequence goes on from JACXGM010002570.1 coordinate 11,186, forward strand.
ATATTCGTCTAGTGATATTCATTTTACATGGACATTTCATCTACATTAGTGGACACTGAATGAATAGGCTTCCATCTGTTTCTTTCTCTCCTTACTCACTTCTCTCCCCACAGTTTGCAGTGCTGTACAAGGGAGATGAATGTCTGGGCAGCGGCAAGATTGTCCGTCTTGGCCCCACAGAGTACACACTGCAACAGGGACGGGAACATATGAAGGCAGCCTCTGTGGTCAAGGAGAGGACACCAGAACCAGCCAGCTGAGGCTCAGAGACTCTTCCTGGACATAGGCCTGGAAGAGATCCATTCCCTCTATACGTGGACTTGACTGCACCTTCCAGTCACACCGCTGATGTAACATAATTTCCAACTCAGCTGGTGAAATTCCACCTCCCAGTCACCATCAGGTTTTGGATTAAAGTGCAAGTTTTTTTCCTGGCCAGTGGAAAACAACAGTGAAGAGATCAGCAGGAGTCACTCCATGGGTGTATGCTCATGCACCACTATTGCCACAAGGGGGCGCTGTCACATAATTTATAATGACCGTTTTATATATTGTCTATTTATTGATACTGGTAGGAAAACAATTTGGAGATCACTGAACATTTTTCTTAAATCAACCCTCTGGATTCTAATGAAGACTGGTAGAGAGCATGCCAAGATGCACAAAAGCCAATTATTATTATGATCAAATGACTATTATTCCATTAAATAGTGATTTTTGAACTGTTCCTAAGTTAACAAATCTGTATTGTATTATTTCAAAATCAATATGATCTTTCCTTTGCATTTTTTTGAGGACTGACAACACTGCAACTGATAGATGAATTTCTGGTCCAAGGTCTGTAATAGACTCTAGTCTTTCTCACCACCTAGAAATTGTATCAGATGATCGTAGCTAGCTTCAGATCAGTGTCTGGTTTGGAGTCCTGGCTCAAGTCATGGGCCACCAGCTTCTCAATCTCTGCCATACTGCTAAGATCATTAACTCTGCAAACGGTGTTATCTAAGTATATACTTAGTATCCTAAGTATATACTGTCCAGTTACAATTGATACAAATTATATAGTGCCTTTCTACTGAGGTACTCCCAAGTGATTTACAAGACATAAACCACCAATGTGTAGCACACATCTGGTGAGTCAACCAATTAAGAGACATTAAACACACCTTTTGTTTTTCTTTTGGAGTATTGTTTTCTTTTTATTGAGGACAGGAGGAAGCAGAAACCGCTAGGGGGGAACAGAGATGGGCACAGACAGTCAGCTGAGCCGGGGTTTGAACCTGTTGCCAGGGGGCATGTGAGTCAGGAGCTTAGACCGCTACACCAACTCCGGCCCGTAAACATAAGGCACACCTTGCAGTATTCATATGCCTAATGGTGGATTTGTATTAGTATTACAGTTTGGTGCCAAAATTCCTCACATTTATAGCTTCTGAGAGAACTTGGAAAGGTTGGACACTAAGCGGGCTGCTTCATTCTGAATTAGTTGTAATGGTTTGATGGCACACGCCAGGAGTCCTACCAAGGGTGACATGCAGTAATCCAGACATGAAATGACGAGTGCCTACAACCAACCAGAGCAACGAAGTGTCCGGTCAGCAAAACTCGGAACACATCTTCCTTTTGTAAGAATGACTTCAGTGCCATTCTTTGTTATTTTCTCCATTAACTCCAAGTCTACCAGAGTCACAGCCACAGCCAATTCGAAAGACCGCCGTTCGCCAGCAGCAGCAACCATTTCTTTGTTTTCCCGTAATTACGTTAAGCCCGTCCACCGACTCTATACACATTGTGATTGGCCTGACCAGAATTCGTTTTTTCCAGCTCACAAGTCAACGGAAAGTTGCTAGACTGACCCTAGCTGCAAATTATATTTGCTGCTGTTAGGGTGCGTCTAGATTTCTAGGCTAACCATCTACTGTATGCTTCTGAAATTACAGGCGCCCGATCTGCACACAAGGGGTCGCTGGAGAGCATCGTGGAGAGGGTAGATAATTCAACTTATCGCTCCCAAATCCCGGGCAGCACTATGACAATATGCGCTGCCTTGTGCTGGAGGTCCGGGCAAAGTCAGAGAAACCATAGTCAGGCTCAAACCAATGACTATCAGATGAGATCAGTGCTCGAAGTGGGGCGGTACTCACCGGTAATCAGTACCGGCACTTCTACGTTTTACTCTTAAGCCTACCTGCACATTTTCTTGCGTACCACCGGGTAGCCGGTACTCAACCACACTGTCAGAGAGATTGGTAATGATCCTAACGTTACATACACTACACTACCCAGAGGGCACTACGTGACATCAGATCTCTTGACGAATTCCGTAAAGACAAGCAGTCGGCCCACCCTATCACAAATTCGCTTCTCCACGGACGCTAGTTCGAAAAAGTCTGATGTTGATGTTGGTCTGATGCCTGCGGCTGTCGCCTGACCGTAACAGACTGTTGAAAACCAAGAAACTAAAAGGTTTCTCTAAAAAGAAGTCTGTTTTTTTGTCGTTATGTTAGCCTGGCTTCAGAAAGGTACTAAAAGAACGCGTTTTCCAGAGCCAGACACGTCAACAGAGGTCCAAGTCCAACAGAAACATCTGGTACAATTCATGAGCTTCAAACTAACGTTAATTAAAACCCTTCACAGCCTTTTGACGTTCGCAATTATTTTGCGAACCGTACATGCTTGGTACCGTTGGAAAGATGAAGCACTGCCTGAGCTATAGCGCCTCAAAGTCGGTCATGTCTTTTAGACTGTAGCCTTTTTTACCAAACACATTACAAGACAGGATGTAAAAAATAGCTGGGATTTTAAAAACGTATAGAAACGTAGTAAGAAATGGGTGCAGCATTTTGATGTTGACTTGTTTGTATGGCCTCCAAACTTTGCACACTGGTCCAGGAGCCCCGGGGGCTTGACAATATGCATTAAAAAACCTTGTTCATCATCATGGTTTTACATGCTTTAACACATAAAAAAATATATATATATATATATATACATATGTGATGGGGACATCTGCCCTGCTGTCTTTTGGGTGAGACGTTTAAACGGGTGTCCTGTGGTCACTAAAGATCCCATGGCACCCTTCGTAAAAGTAGGGGTGTTAACACCAATGTCCTGGACAAATTTCCAATCTGGCCCTCATACCTAGCCTGGTTAACACCAGACCCAGAAGTCCGTCAGGGTTCTCCCAAGCTACCTCATACCATCATGGCAACCTAATTTACCCCATCTCTCAATTGGCTCATTCATCCCCCCCACCCTTCCCCCAGGCCGTTGCACACTTATATAGTAGCCTATTATATAATGAAAATATAATCATAAAGCAGTGTAGATATATTCCACTCAGTCTTTTGATGGCCAATTTCTCACCAAAATAAATAAATAAACTGTGCCTGTTTCCCCTATTAGCGGTAACTATAATGAAGAATCCACAGAGTATCAACGCAATGTCCACACAGACTCACTGTATCGGCCAGAAGAGGCGCAGTTGCTAGCTCTTCAGTAAAACTTGCTTGGGGTTCTTCTATCATTCATTAAGAATAAAACAAGGCCGATAGTATGAAGAAGGGCTGGAACAAAACAACTCTGTAAGCAACAATTCAACGTTTAATAAATTAGTCCCGCTACTTCTCAAGAGACTAAAAATAACCCAAAACTCTCACTCTAATCACAAAAACCGTTAACCCCTCGTGCGCTCTCTTCCCGCTCCTCCCGTGCACTTTTACCTTACTCTAGGATACCCTATCAGGACAAACATTCCCACAATAAAAGCCACACACAATGTTTGTGTTTTGACTCAATATGCAATCAGATGTTTTTGGCGTGATATAGCCTACTGCCCTTACCACAACTAAGAACAGTCTCTAACACCAAGATGGAGCAACGAACGAAACAAGTTCTAAACATTCTGTTTCCCAGGATGCAACACAAATAAAAACATTGAAACACAGAAACATACATGCTAATATAGTAGATTAAATAGACTTTTTAAACATTTTACATCGATTTCGACAGAATTTATTCTGCTAAAACGGACCAACAAAACAATATATATATTTTATTCTTCAAACCGTCATGTTTACTTTTTTCTACCTTTGTAACATAAATAGCAACGAAGACAACATAATTATATAGAGCGGCAAGGATGCCTAGTGTCTGGGAAGTCCAACTCCTAGATTGCTAATGTGGCAAGGTGGCCTTGAAACGGTTCAGGTGCTAGACAGGGTCTGAGGACATGAGGACTGGTCTGATACCTGATACTGCCAGTTTAGGTTAGACAGGGTCTGAGGACATGAGGACTAGTCTAATACCTGATACTGCCAAGGTGTGTGTTCCCCCGTGTGAGTGACAATTACTGTAACTCCAGGGCACCCCTGTCGATCTGTCGTGGGCAAGACAGTTCACCTCTAAATTGCTCCAATGATACTCATGGGTTGGCAACCAGAGGCCAGTTGGTTGCTTCAGAGGTATGTGGTTAGCGCTTCTGAGGCAGTCTGGGGAACCAACCCTTTTTACTTTCCCCATTTTTGTCCTGATAGTGATACAGTAAAAACATAGGCCCAATTAGATTTACAAATAATAATAATAATAGCAATACTAGCAATGCAATAACACAGATACAAATAAATACTGTACATGCACTGTAAAAAAAGTTTTAAACTGTTCATTGTCATATACCTATTCAACTTTTGAAGGGATTATTAAATGACAACATCGGGGGCACTGAGGCAAGAATAATTTATATTGTAACGTTAACATTGGAAACAACAAAGAAATTAAAGTCAAACTACATGGAATTACACTTCTACGCCCAAGAAGTGTTTACGATCCCGCTGTGTGATCGACAATTACTGGAACTCCAGGGCTCCCCTGTCGATCTGTCTGTGAGCAAGACAGTTCACCTCTAAAATTGCTGTAAAATATTGTGTTTTTTCAAGGAGCACAATACAACGATACTTGAATAAAAATTTGCTGCATGTTCAAGTTGCCAGAAAGAAGCCTTGACTGTGCCAGTGCCACAAAAAAAGCCTGGTTACAATATGCTCGACATCACCTTGACAGACTTCACAGCTTCTGGCACATTGTCCTTTAATAAACTGTTCATTTCCAATTGGCATTTTCACAGCATCTTCTGTTTCAAGAAAAGGTTAAGGAAGCAAAATAATAATATAATATAAGTGGATTACTGGTTTCTATTACTTAACATACCATTAAAACCACACACAAGGCCCAGAGAAATGTCACAAAGGGCAAATGAGAAATGTACTGGTTGACAGGTGACACAGGGCAAGTAGAAAGCATGTTTGACAGGGGATGCTAATGTACCTTTCAGGCCCACACATGGACCTTCATGTTGTGTTGGTAGTGACATATTTACTGTCTGGGTAGAAGGCCATGCAAGACATTCCGGACACACACCTCCCAAACACATTGAAAGAAGGTGACCAGACTGGTAGAAAGTGGAAGGGGGAACAGAGAACACAGTGAGATCACACACGCTGTGTCATTAACTATCTATGTCTGAACCATGTGACAGAGATCAACAGGTGGTTCTGACCCAAACCATTAAGACTCAGAAGACTAGTTTCTAAGAGTCACCTGTGTGATAGGTGGCTCAACGGGACAACAGCTTGTGTGATAAGTGGCTCACAGGACAACAGCTTGTGTGATAGGTGGCTCACAGGACAACAGCTTGTGTGATAGGTGGCTCACAGGACAACAGCTCGTGTGATAGGTGGCTCACAGGACGACAGCTTGTGTGATAGGTGGCTCACAGGACAACAGCTTCAAGCAGTACTTAACACTGAGCTGCATGTTTGACAGGTCAAGTGGCAGCAAAACTTTTGATTCTGTATTTTTCCACCATCTCTGTGACACGTTTCTGCCACAAGTAAACGCTAGTGTAAGTAATCTTAAGGGTGAAACCATGAACTCAAACAGATGTATGAGTAAAACAACATATCTGGCATACATGGTCACCAGTATATGGTACAGCCTGATTATATGAGGATTCAATTTTTAGGCTAGCTACATTTTGGCAACTACATGCAATAAGATAAATGTTTAACTGTTGCTCTTTTCTTGTTGTTAGAGCACAATTTTAACTGTTACAAATTCAATTGGATATATATAATTAATACACTGCTCACAATAATTAAGGGGAACACTCATCACACATCGGGTCTTGATGACCGAAACATATTATTTAAAATCTACAAATTATCTGATGTACATAAACTAATACTGGTACATTTATTAATTATTTTATATTTATTCTATGTTTTAATGTTGTAAGCCCCTGCTTGTGACCATGCATCTTCCTCTTGATCACTTTCCAGAGGTTTTCAATGGGTTTGATTTAAGAAAATGTGCAGTAGTCTCTTAGTACGTTCCAGAGATATACACTCACCTAAAGGATTATTAGGAACACCATACTAATAATGTGTTTGACCCCCTTTCACCTTCAGAACCTTAACTCTTAGCCTTAATTCTACATGGCATTGATTCAACAAGGTGCTGAAAGTTTTCTTTAGAAATGTTGGCCCATGTTGATAGGATAGCATCGTGCAGTTGATGGAGATTTGTGGGATGCACATCCAGGGCACGAAGTTCCCGTTCCACCACATCCCAAAGATGCTCTATTGGGTTGAGATCTGGTGACTGTGGGGGCCATTTTAGTACACTGAACTCATTGTCATGTTCAAGATACCAATTTGAAATGATTCGAGCTTTGTGACATGGTGCATTATCCTGCTGGAAGTAGCCATCAGAGGATGGGTACATGGTCGCCATAAAGGAATGGACATGGTCAGAAACAACGCTCAGGTAGGCTGTGGCATTTAAACAATGCCCAATTGGCACTAAGGGGCCTAAAGTGTGCCAAGAAAGCATCCCTCACACCATTACACCACCAGCCTGCACAGTGGTAACAAGGTATGATGGATCCATGTTCTCATTCTTTTTACGCCAAATTCTGACTCTACCATCTGAATGTCTCAACAGAAATCGAGACTCATCGAACCAGACAACATTTTTCCTGTCTTCAACTGTCCAATTTTGGTGAGCTCTGGCAAATTGTAGCCTCTTTTTCCTATTTGTAGTGGAGATGAGTGGTACCCGGTGGGATCTTCTGGTGTTGTAGGCCATCCGCCTCAAGGTTGTGCATGTTGTGGCTTCACAAATGCTTTGCTGCATACCTCGGTTGTAACGAGGGGTTATTTCAGTCAAAGTTGCCCTTCTATCATCTTGAAGCAGTCTGCCCATTCTTCTCTGACCTCTAGCATCAACAAGGCATTTTCGCCCACAGGACTGCCACATACTGGGTGTTTTTCCCTTTTCACACCATTCTTTGTAAACCCTAGAAATGGTTGTGCGTGAAAATCCCAGTAACTAAGCAGATTGTGAACTACTCAGACCGGCCCGTCTGGCACCAACAACCATGCCACGCTCAAAATTGCTTAAATCACCTTTCTTTCCCATTCTGACATTCAGTGTTGAGTTCAGGAGATCATCTTGACCAGGACCACACCCCTAAATGCTTTGAAGCAACTGCAATGTGATTGGTTGAGTAGATCATTGCATTAAGGAGAAATTAAATGGGTGTTCCTAATAATCCTTTAGGTGAGTGTATATATACTTTTTAAAGTGAAGACAAAAATGCCTGAATGAAAGGGACATATGAAAACAGCCACAGGTGATGCTGGGAGTAAGGAGACAGAGAAAGAGATGGAGGCTGCTTGGTATGGACCAGGGTAGAAGAGACTGACAGGTGCAGCAATATAACTGTGCACAATAGTGTAAATGTTGTAGAATCAATCAATAAACAATAGTGTGGTTAATTAACTTAATCTACTAAATCTCTATTAGGTAGCAGCGTGGGCATCCATATTCATTTGGGGGACCCAAAATGTATCCTTTCATTGGGTCTAAAATCCCTAGCGGTGCCCCTACACGGCACACACACACAGACCTGGGGCCTCATTTATAAACGTGGCGTACGCACAAAACAAGGCGTACGCCGCTCTCTACGCAATAATTGGGATTTATAAAAAGCAAACTTGACGGGAAAATGTGCGGTCTTTCACGGAAACTCTGACCCATGCTTACGCACAAAAACGGGTGAAATGAGAAATATCGCCAGCAGTTGGATGAAACACGTGAAACTGTCTGAAACTGCATACCGTTGTGTAGCTAAACGAAATCGAAATACTGCCTCTCATTAATAATATGAACATTTCACAAAGCCATTCTCACAATCAACAGCCTGTGGTGAAATACAAATAAAATAAGTTAAGATTGTAGCCAACGTAAATGCAAATAAAGACACATTTGAAAAAAGAACACTCAAATATGTTCTGTAATTATATTGGCATGTTATGTAACATCCTCATAAATAATACGGTAAACAGAACAAAATCATGTTTAAAATTGATATTCTTGTCGATGTCTCTGTCTGGCCGAGCAGAAAGACAAATATATGATGATAGATATAGTCATTATTGTCCATGGGGTAAAGTCGTTTTCATAGTACATGTGGTCATCAGCTACAGAATCATAATGTTCATTTATATGCATTTAGTTCGTTTCATTTTTTAAATGTCTTCCATCGTGACGCATGTCTTAACCATTTTGAAAGGTGCAAAAAATTCAATTTACGCAAAACTATCTCCCATTTACAATTAGAATAATACCGACATCTGTAGATTATCAGATACAGTCAAATGGATGGTTATAAAAAGCCATTCCATTCCAATGCGTATTGATGCACAATGGCTGATCTTGCGCTGTTAGAAGATAATAATAATAATATCCTAGTGCATTTTATTTAGTGGCACCTTTCATAATGACATGATTTCTGGCGACTGGTACTTTGCAGAGGAAATTAGCTGACAGGTCAGGGATATCTCAGCCAATCCTTAGCAGGGTTATGCCAGACGTGTTAGGTATAATTATAGGATTGTCGCATAATTAGCCTACATGAAGTTTCCGTACACCGCGGGTGAAAAGGCAAACACAAAAGCACAATTTGCAGCTATATGTCCGGTTTCCCAAATGTATCAGTGCTATTGACTGCACTCGTGGGCACCGAATGAGGGCACTGAATGAGAAAGAACTGCTGTCATTAATCGTAAGCATTTCCATTCCATCAATGTCAAAATAATTTGTGATGCAAACATGTTGCTCACTAATTTAACTAATCTTCCCCCAACCGTGGCAGACTTTCACGATAAAGCCCTAGACGCTTTTTTGACATTAATTTGATGTCTGACAACTTTCGGCCATGGTCCGACTCTCAGGGTGCGTCATAGTGTTTGCAAACTTTTGCCACTTTAACGCCTTTATGGTAAGTAATGGCCACATTGTGCCCTTCAAACAACATTTTCCTCCTCTTTTACACCTGGCCAACAATAATAAGTTTCTTTTTTTGGTTTTCCTCTCTTTGTTTGCCATGATTTCTCTATCAATATTAATTTTGCGGCGTTTCACTGACTATTTATGGCCAATTATGGGCGTGACATTCAGCTGCAACAGCTGGGTCACATTTAGAGTTGATTGTGATTTATAAAGGGAAAACGGCGTAGGACGTGCGTGCGCACGGTTTTATAAATCTGAATATTTCTTTGCGTATGCACGTCCTATATTTCGTCCCTGCGCCACTTCTGACGCAAATCCACCGCAAAGTTTTATAGATGATGCCCCTGGTCTTATAACTTCTTGGACTCCTAAAGGGATGCCACTATAGCCTAAACATGAAGAGATGTTAAACTGTAAACTGCAATTGTTAATTCTAATCCATATCAAAGTTGAATCAACAATCACAGTGCATCATCGTAAATGTGTTCCGGTTTAGTTTTTTAACTTTACATAATAGTTGAAAACATACCATAATTATGAAATTAGAATGCAACTACTCCTCATAATGAATGTATCCCAAATTCATAGTATTTGGTTAAGTCCCTGTCTGTGTAGACTTTGACTCATTTACTGAAACAGTCCCGCAGTGGGAGTGCTAGATGTTACCATATGTAATCACTCCAAAGCAATATGTTCCAATAACAATCCGACACAGGCCTAAACTGGACCTACATACCCCTACATTTCATGATATAGAAAATCACACATTCACAAGAGACAGGAGGGTTTCTACCCCCACTACAACCATATCAACTGATTGATGTGGGAGTACATTTATTTAAGCTGATCAGTCGACACAGTCGTGGGAGTGGTTTACTTTTTAATGATCAAACAAAGCATGCATTTCTTAGTTTAGATATATTGCAGATTTTATTTGCAAAACACATCAGAGTATAAAAAGTATAATTGAGAAATGTAGCTGTAGTTATTTATTCATTGTAGTATTCAATGAAAAGTAATAGTGCATAATTTCCCCTAAATCAGACGATTTACAATAATTATTATTCCTTCGCTGAAACTATCACTTTGTGATAACATCCACTGAAAGAACAATTATCTGAGGGCTAGGATTGTTAAGAGTAAAAGTCAAAGTAAATAAACAGTATAAAATATTCAATCAGCGAAGTTTGTGAGCTCGTCTTTACCGATGTTTCCTCCACTGAGGATGACCACCACGTTCCTCCCAGCGATGTCAGGGATTCTGTTGTTAGCGATGGCGGCGAACGCTGCACACCCCGATGGCTCCACGAGGAGCCCTGCCCTGTAGAGGGTCGACACAGCAGACTTGATCTCCTCATCGCTCACCAGAACGATCTCCTCAACGTAACTCTGGCATAACTCATAGGGCAGGGTGCCTGAAAAGATCACAAAAGGCTGGGGAGTTAGTTACCAAATTACTCTGGACTTTTTCCCATTACTAATAATGGGTTTGACTAACCATTCCCTCGTCATTTCATCCCAATGTGTCTTTTGATAGGCCTAAAGGAGTAGGCACTCAGATGTTAAGTACTAATGTTCTTGGAAACAGAACTTAAAAAATCAAAAAAATCAATTCAAAAACGTTTTCAGCAATTTATGTTTTGCTGAAGCCACAAAGGAATCTATGCAAGGTTATTTATCACAGGTCATCCGGTATTTCCCAAACCTATTTTTATAAATCTAACGTTGATTTAAGGAGACATTCCTACAGTTTGGGAACCTGTGCTTCCTTTCCATATGGGTGGTGGGGACACCATTACCCTTAATTTACTGATTTTTCTCCGCTCCCTATTGGTCTTGACCATGTTTCATCAACACGGAAGCCTTTAGTTAGTACTTATGGAAAAGGATTACCTATTCAGCACCTGATCTGCACACAAGGAGTAGCTGGAGAGCGAAGTGATAGGGTATGCTAGCCCAACTCACTTTCTCCCCTAACCCATGCAGCGCTGTGGAGTTTTGCTCCGCCCCCATGCTGGGGTTCTGGACATAGTTAGAAATGTCATGACCAGGATCCAACCCTGGGGAAAATTACACATTTGTACTACAATGCAGTGATGTTACCCACAAGGAATGTCATGACTAGGATCAAACCCTGGCCACAATGTACTATACGCAGTTGTACTATGATGAAGCCTTACCCCACTAGGGCACTCTGAACCTCGGGACACAAGTAACTTTGAGAACTTATTTTTCTTGTTTTTTTTACAGATTTCTCACCCTTCCCAATTGTTCTTGTCCAATTTCCCTTCAATCCTGTGTTGTCAGCAGTTCCACAACTCCTTGGACAGATGGGCAGGTTGAAGGGCGCTCACATGGTTCATCCAACCACATGTCACTGACCTGGTTGATACTTTTCCCACTGCTCATCCAACACGGAAGCTTTAATCAGCTCATGTGAGGGATGATTACATTCACCAACTATACTTCTGCGATCTACCTTACAGGCACCCAAATTGCACATTAGGAGTCTCTGGAGAGCAACGTGCCAAGGTACAGTAGATAATACAGTCGTGGGGAAAAGATTTGAGAATACACACAAATATTTGTTTTCAGAGTCTGCTGCCTCCATGTTATTGATGGCAATTTGCATTTTGGATCGGGGCACCACCAGTGCAGAGCTTGCTCAGAATTGGCAGCAGGCAGGTGTGAGTGTATCTGCACAGTGAGGGGAAGACTTTTGAAGGAAGCCAAGAAGGGCAGCAAAGAAGCCACTTCTCTCCAGGAAAAACATCAGGGACAGACTGATATTCTGCAAAAGGTACAGGGATTGGATTGCTGAGGACTGGGGTAAAGTCATTTTCTCTGATAAATCCCTTTTTTCGATTGTTTGGGCCATCCGGAAAACACCTTGTCTGGAGAAAACAAGGTGAGCACTACCATCAGTCCTGTGTCATGCCAACAGTAAAGCATCCTGAGACCATTCAGGTGTGGGGTTGCTTCTCAGCCAAGCGAATGGGCTCACTTACAATTTTGCCTAAGAACACAGATATGCATAAAGAATGGTACCAACACATCCTCAGAGAGAAACTTCTCCCAAGCATCCAAGAACAGTTGCGTGATGACCAATGCCTTTTCCAGGATGATGGAACACTTTTTGTGTTCCATCACATTTGCCATAAGGCAAGTGTGATAACTAAGTGGCTCTGGGAACAAAACATCAAAATGTTGGGTCCATGGCCAGGAAACACCCCAGACCTTAATCCCATTGAGAACTTGTGGTTGATCCTCATGAGGTGGATGGACAACCAGAAACCCCCAAATTCTAACAAACTCCGAGCATTGATCATGCAAAAATGGGCTGCAATTGTAGGGACATTTCTGAATAATTAAATGTTGATGTTCTATGTATGTTGTGAATTGTATGCCAAATATTGCAGAGACTGGTTTAAGATAGACGAAATGCTTTTATCAGAAGTTAATACATAATGTATGAATAAGGGGGTTGGTTAGGAATGCAGGTTGCCTTTGAGGATCTCCGTAGGTGGTCAACTGTGTTAAAATGTAAATTGTAGGGTGGCAGAATCCTAAATTTCAGAAGTCATTTCTATGCTAAGGGCAGTCAACAAGAGACCTATTTACTATGGCCGCTTTCTGTGGTCGGGCAACAGGCCATATGTCACCTGGTCAAATGTGAGAGCAGAAGCTACTTCAAAGAACAGGTTACTTTACATACAGTATTTTGACTTTTGCCAATTGTTAGAGAAAAGTACATCCCGTGTCAACATATCATTGGTGGGTTTGGATTCAAAATGTTAGAAAATTAACCATTAAGGAATAAGTGTTTTCTGATATAAAAATGTAGTGTGGAGAGAGTTCTGGAAACGTAGAAATATGTTGCCAATGAACATTAAAGTCTTTGCTCCTTATACGCATACTACAAGTCTCTGTACATTTAAAAAATGAGTAAATGCTTAAAAATATATGAAACTATCAGTCAGGATGTGGCCCAGAAGTTAACTGACAGCATGCAAGGGCAGATTGCAGAGGTATTGAAAAAGAAGGGGCAACACTGCAAATATTGACTCTTTGCATAAACTTCATGTAATTGTCAATAAAAGCCTTTGACACTTATGTAATGCTTATACAGTTATTATATTTCAGTATACCATAGTCACTACTGACAAAAAGATCTAAGAACACTCAAATAGCAAACTTTGTGGAGACCAATTTTTGTTTCATTTTCAAAATTTGGACCACGACTGTACAACCAAACTACCCCAAATCCCAGGTAGCTCTATGCCAATTTTGTTTGTTATTTTGTGAAATCTTCCCTCCCTTCCCAATTCCCTCTCTGATGCTGCCTTGTCGGCAGCTCCGCAACTCCTTCTACAGCTTGATCCAACCACGTCGCCCGAGTCGCCGATTGATTTTGCACTGTTCACCCAACACGGAAGCCTTTAGTCGAATCATGCACGGGATGATTATGTTCACCGACAATACTTCTGCGATTGAATTTACAGGTGCCCGATCTGTACACGAGAAGTCGCTAGAGAGCGACATTGGAGGATAAATAATGATTTATCTAACCCAAATCCCGGGCAGCGCTATGCCAATTGCTCTATGCCAATTTGGCCTGCTCAGGCAATATAAGAAGACAAAGTCATGCTTGAAACACTGACTATCATGGTGTATCTTGTCCTGCAATGCAGGTACTTACCCCACTACGCCACACAGTACCCCATCACATGGAGTTGTAAACTATCCTTTGTAGCTATAAAATTTAAAAATGATTGTTGAATATTAAACTGTGTTCATTTCTGTCTATATTTTAAGTGTCAATCAATCTGATGTTAGACTAGGGAATGCTTGTGGTTTCCATTACATCTGATATTACTTTTCAAGGTTAAAACAGCGAAATACTGCACAAGAAGACAGAATTTGGATTGTACTACATTCAGCTGCCGTAGCTTCTAGAACGTGGTACAGAATGACCTCAGGCTTGAATACATTACCGTTTCTATATGTGAGGTAATAATAGCATTGCTCGAGGACAAATATTTGCCTAATGTATTGTTGTCTGCTTGCTTGTTAAAATGTTTCGGTTGGTGTCTGTACACATTATGTAGACATGGTACTAATGCAAATTAATTTGTTTTCCATGAAGAAATAATGGAATGAACTAGTCTAAAAAGAACATTAGTTCATACACCGTTTCCTATTGTAGACAACTCATCTTTTACACACCACATTAAGCGTACAATATGTAGTTTTTGGCCACTAGAGGTCTCTTAATCAAAACAATAACAAAAGATGTACTTTTTGTTTTCTTTTTTTTTTTTGGGGGGAAAGGTCAGCTTCAGTATTTGACAACATGGTTGTCATTGTTCTATATTGTGCATCATTTCCAATCCCACTTTGTTTTTTTTG
>JACXGM010002570.1:33133-46343 GCA_016801145.1 Umbra pygmaea
CCCCCCCCCCCCCCCCCCCCCCCACTTGGAGCACTGGCAGTGATGGTAAGTGAATAATTATTAGTACTAAATTATGGAGTTATTTTAATTTTTACTGTTTTTTATTACTGTTCGTCTTTTGTGATGTTTTACATGTTCAAAATAAACAAATAATGTTTGTTTAGCCGTCCAATTTAGACCGATTAAATCAAATTGACTAGGCTACTCACAGAACGATTAGGCCTATATTAAATTGTTTTGTACTTCGTTATCCGTGGTTATGTCTAGGACATGCCACTTATTAAGTAGTCTGCTGTCCCGCACATGTATGCTATTGCTTGTTTAGTATATCAAAGTAGCTGCATCACCTTCATTTCTTTTCTACGTTCGGTACCGAACGTTCCTCCAATCAAAACGGGCTTGGGTCTGTTTGTACAATTTTCTATGGTAGTTTTCGGAAAGGATCTTTTTGTTATCAGCTCTATTCTGAACGGATCTCTATTTTTGAAAAGTGGATGCATGCATAGGGTCGGGTAGGAAAGACGTAGCATTTGAATGGGTCTAACATTTTGAGACTTCCAGTATCATGAGGGAAGGCTTGTAACTGTTACAGTGGTCTATTTTTTCGATAAGAGAAGGCATTACAACGTTTTACCATAAAAGTGGAGGGTGGAGTAAAAATATTTTTAAGGTGGGGAGGGCAGTGCGTTTTTTATTGATTAACTGAGTTCCGCTAGTCCCGGGGTACAATACATTTGATCTGCCCCGGCCTTACCTCGGCCTGGCTCGTTCCTTCTCATTGATAAATGGCTTTTTCCTAGCTTTGCACGACTTCAGCCCTGCCCCTAGGAGCCTGTTTCGAACCGTCCTGGCCGTGCACTTAATCCCAGCAGTCATTTCCCATTCTTTTTGTAGGTCACTTGATGTCATTCTACGGTTGTTGAGTGACATTCGAATGAGTTGTCGGTCATCCTGGTCAACGGAGAGTCGTTTTCGCCCTCTGCCGGTCTGTGGCTTTGTTGTCCCCAATGTTTGCTGCTTGATCTTGTTCTTATGAACTGCTGTCTTTGAAATATTAAGGATGGAAGCAACCCGACGTTCACTGTGTCCTTCTGCCAGTAAAGCCAGTATTAAACCCTTCTTTTCCTCACTCAAACCTTCCCTTTTCAACTCTTTTGCCATAATAAATAGTTATTTTTATTCCAGTTAGTGTTGAGGTATTACTAGCACTGTTTTTGCCATCCAAGAAGAGAGTGAACTGCTTATTCTATAGAATGGGTTGGCAGATCACTACCACCGTTATGATGCATACACCGCCACCTACGGTACCGGAGTGTGAGGTCAGTTCCGGCCTACGTACAGTCCAATTAGTTATTCAATCAATGATACAGTCAGACTTTCCTCGTTAAATCTCCTGCACTATGTATCTTTTTCGAAAAATATAAACTACCGATAATACAAATACGATTTTTTAGGACTAGTACACGTTAGACACTAACATATTTTATTATTTTTTTTAAAACCTTTATTTAACCAGGTAAGTTGACTAAGAACAATTTCTTATTTACAGCAACGACCTGGGAGCAATTACGGTAAAGTGTCTTTCCCAAGGACACAACGACATTTGGCTCAGTCGGGAATCGAACTGACAACCTTCTGACTACAAGTCTGACTCCCTACCCACTGAGCCATCTGCGCCCCACATATTGGGTCTCAACTTAAAAAATACAAAATGCAGACAATAGTATACTATAATACAGACGAATCAACATTCCACAATCTCTATCTAGATACAAATCCATATGGGCAACATAATGTGTATTTTCGGAAATTGGGTATATTGTCCCTGTATTATTCCGGTGTTCAGTAAAGACTTATTTTTATTATTATTTTTATTAGTATTATGTCTTTTTTTAATTCATCTTAAAATTAATTAGGTACGCCTATAGAACTAGAATGAATAGAAAGGCCATGGAACTGTTTGGCGTGGTCTATCGATTAGTAGTGTTGTCAGTCTGACACTGAAGCTTTGATACGTGCTTCAAACTAGTGATGGGCAAAGGAAGCTTTGGTGAAGCACTGAACCACTCCAGTAACAGCGACCTTGCCTGGTGAAGTGCCTTATGTGTATGTATGTATGTATGTATGTATGTATGTATGTATGTATGTATGTATGTATGTATGTATGTATGTATGTATGTATGTATGTATGTATGTATGTATGTATGTATGTATGTATGTATGTATGTATGTATGTATGTATGTGTATATATACACTGAACAACATATAAACTGCCTTCACTCTAGATTAGAGCGTCTGCTAAATTACTAAAATGTAAATGGGTGTGTTGGTGCATCATGAATTTTGATGTGTAATGCATTGAGCCCA
Source organism: Umbra pygmaea (assembly GCA_016801145.1). NCBI lineage: Eukaryota > Metazoa > Chordata > Actinopteri > Esociformes > Umbridae > Umbra > Umbra pygmaea. Next base: position 35,502 of record JACXGM010002570.1, read on the forward strand.
CCCAATATCACCACCAGCCATCACAGGTGTGGCATGTCAAGATGCTGATTAGACAGCATGAATATTGCACAGGTGTGTGCGTTAGGCTGGCCACAATAAAAGGCAACTCTAAAATATGCAGTTTTATCACACAGCACAATGCCACAGGTGTCGCAAGTTTTGACAACTCCCAAGCAGTGATTTAAAGCCACAACAGGTGGATTCAGCACCATGGCCAGCTCCGCAGCCTACAGCCTAATACTGACATATCTGATTGGATGAAAAACCTGTCAGTTCTTATTTTAACCAATCAAATGATCAGAGGATGAACGTAGCAGTGAGTTGGTAGAGATTGATTGTTTAGCATTTTAACTATATCATAATTTGTCTCAGTTATTTAAAATGTTTTTCTTAGTTCTCTAACATTGTTTTGTGTTGGCGCCTTATAGCTAGCTAAACATAGTAACAGTGTGTATCTGTCTTTCTCACATACGACACACACACACACCATTTGAAAATATTACACATTAGCACATGCCATATGCAAGAATGATGGAATGATAGGCTACATGATAGAACAGAATGCTTTATCATACCCTGCAATGTCAGAGAAGCGGCCACCTTGGGATGCACTACAAAATGTGTTATAACTTTAACAACTGCCAAAAGATACTGCAACTTTTTTTATCACAACCGTTTTGCAACACAAATGTATTGGTTTTGCAACACGTGTCAAACAAAAAACTATTTTGTACAGTAAATAGCAAAAAGTACGGTCATTATAGAAGAGAGACTGGCAAATATAGAACGATTGGTTGGAATGTTAAAACCAATTTTTTCTCCAAAGACAACGAGGAAAATGGTTGAGAAAAAAAATTATCCACCACATTCTATATGCTAACATCCACCATTTCCACAGTCGATTGCTCTCTCCATTCTCACACAATAGCCACTAGCACCTGCCAGGACTGTCTGTACATCAACTGTGATTGGTTAAGCCAGTGGCCTGTGGGATGAATGAGCAGCAAATCAAGGAGGTGTGCCATGAAACCTGTCACTCACCTAACACAAAAATGAATGGATACTGACGCTAGAGCGATTGGGCTGTAAAAAACGAACCCATTATGTTATGTTTTTTGGCAGACTATGTGGTGCTTTTGCTGGTTTAGGTTTCACCAAAGTTTATACAACCTTTTTACTTTTTTTACAATAAATTTCTCACCGTAACTGTAAAAGATACGGAGGGCTTAGCCTTGTTAGCCTATTGATATGAGCCGCCTGGGAGCGAATAATGGCGGTTTAGCTCACGGAGGGATGGTGGGTTGAGGCGATAGACAGAGTAACTGCAACTATATCTTGTGACCATCAAGGACTTATACAGTTTAAGATGGTTCATAGAGTCCAGACTGTCAAAAATTTACCCTACTGTGATTGTGACAGATGTCATACCTCCCCGTGTCACCTTTATCATGTGTTTTTTGTATGCCCCAAATTGAGGGACTACTGGGACTCTACCGTCTCGATCTTATCTCAAGTGATTCAAATTCGGCTGCTCCCCTGTCTCCTGATAGCAGTTTTTGGTGTTACAGAAGACTTGCTCACATTCAACCCCAAACATGCAGACATTGTTGCATTTACTACACTTTTGGCTCGACATAGAATCCTTCTCTAGGTGAAGTCCTCTCCACCTCCCTCAGTTTTTCAATGACTCTGTGATCTTATTTTCTTCCTGCAGCTAGAGAAAATTAACTATTCTCTTCAGGGCACCACCAGGAAGTTTTTCATAATTTCATATTTTGAGGGCCTTCGACTCCCTGATTAGTTTCATGCAGATGTTAGCGTAGGTAAAAAATATTATTGTATTACCAAACTTTCATAATTTGTGTTTTTTGGTTATTGTCTCTTTTCCCTTTGTGTGTGTGTGTGTGTGTGTGTATTATATATGTTTTAATTTACTTGCTTTCTATGTGGGTGTGGTGCAGGTAGGGTTTTGGTGGTGGGTGGATTGAGATGTTCTGTTCAGTGTGGGGCGGGGTTGTGTATGCAGAGGTATAGATATAATATGCATTTTGTCTCAAACAATGTTTGCATTATTGTCAATCTGAATAAAAAATATATACAAATGGACATTGTGATTTTGGATGACATCACCAAGACACAGCATATATAGTAAGAACAATAGCAGTCCCAGAACAGAGCCTTGAGGAACACCAAAGCATACCTTTACAACAGTATCTCGGACCTGCCTGGTGTGTTCCTTGTTCTTCATGATGCTCTCTGTGCTTTCAACGGACCTCTGAGACTATCACAGAGCAGGTGCATTTATACGGAGACTTGATTACACACAGGTGGATTTTATTTATCATCATTAGTCATTTAGGTCAACATTGGATCATTCAGAGATCCTCACTGAACTTCTGGAGCGAGTTTGTTGCACTGAAAGTAAAGGGGCTGAATAAGTTTGCTCGCCCAATTTTAACAGTGTTTTATTTGTTAAAAAAAATTGAAATATCCAATAAATTTTGTTCCACTTCATGATTGTGTCCCACTTGTTGTGGCTTCTTCACAAAAAATACAGTTTTATATATTTATGTTTGAAGCCTAAAATGTGGCAAAAGGTTGAAATGTTCAAGGGGGCCGAATACTTTCGCAAGGCACTGTACTATGGTATACTGAAGTATAATTAAAAGCATTCCATAAGTGTCAAAAGGCTTTTATTGACACTAACAGTTTATGCAGAGTCAATATTTGCAGTGTTGACCCTTCTGAGGATCGACCACAAGTTCTCAATGGGATTAAGGTCTGGGAGTCTCCTGGCCATTGACCCACAATGTCGATGTTTTGTTCCCCGAGCCACTTAGTTATCACTTAGTCTTTATGGCAAAGTGTTCCATCATGCTGGAAAAGGCATTTGTCATCACCAAACCTTTTTTGGATGGTTGGGAGAAGTTGCTCTTGGAGGATGTGTTGGTACCATTCTTTATTCATGGCTGTGTTCTTAGTCAATTGTGAGTGAGCCCACTCTCTTGGTTGAGAAGTAACCCCACACATGAATCGTCTCAGGATGCTTTACTTTTGGCATGACACAGGACTGATGGTTGCGTGCAGATGCACTCACACCTGCCTGCTGCCATTCCTGAGCAAGCTCTGCACTGGTGGTGCCCCGATCCCGCAGCTGAATCAACCTTAGGAGATGGTTCTGGTGCTTGCTGGACTTTCTTGGGTGCCCTGATGCCTTCTTCACAACAATTAATCCTCTCTCCTTGAAGTTCTTGATGATCTGATAAATGGTTGATTTAGGTGCAATCTTACAAGCAGCAATATCATTGGCTGTGAAGACCTTTTTGCAAAGCAATGAGGATGAACAATGATTTCAAGCACCACCCTCCTTTTAAAGCTTCCAGTTTGTTATTCTGAATCAGCATGACAGAGTGATCTCCAGCCTTGTCCGTGTCAACACTCACCTGTGTTAACAAGACAATCACTGAAATGATGGCAACTGGTACTTTTGTGACAGGGCAGAAATGCAATAGAAAGGTTTTTTAGGGATTAATTTTATTTTCGTGGCAAAGAGGGACAAATACTCACTCCGTGTGTATGCTGATGCACCGCTAATGCCACAAGGGGGCGCAGTCACATAATTTATACCGATCCTGTTACACTTTGTCTATGCATTGATTCTGGTAGGAAAAAACAACTATTTACTTTATACCATAGAACGTGTGCGCATAATGCATTTTTAAATCAAGTTCAATGCATACCTTCATTTTCAACGATGATGTGCTTTCAGGGATATTAAACACTAAATTGTGAACAAGAGGGCAATAAATCTAACAGCAGCAAGCAACACTTATTCATCAAAGTAGACATGGCTACCATACCAACATAATTGTATTATGTAGGAAATTAGGCTTTGAATTATGATATTATTTAAACAGTAGTATTTAAGAACTATTTTCACTACATGATAATAATTTATAAACTAGTCATAACAGGACTAATCCAAATGAAACATTTTTTTATGTAGTCCCGAATGGATAGGCCTATGCAAATGATAAAATCTAGACTTTTAACTATGAAAATGTTGACTGATTGACAAGAGTTGAACTTTTTGCAGTTTATACATTTATTTGTGTAAACATTCTCTTGAAACAGTGGTTCGAAACATCTATAACAATATACCATTATTATATAAAAAACTCTACAGAATTCCTAACCAGGTTTTATGTCAAGATATTACATCAAGTAGAAACATAACTGGTTGTTTTATGACAACATTGTAGTGGCCCTCAAAAACACAATACACGTTAAGGATCCTTCGAATTGTATTCTTAGAACAGTGGACCAGGGGCCCAATTGTCGCCAGCACGGGACAGTTGTGAATCTGCATGAGAATGCCTCCTGCGAAAGTGTCCTGGGTGAGGAAACACAGCAGGTTTATGCTAATTAACTCCCAGAGGAGGGGAGCCACGGAGCCATTTTGTAGTCATTTAAAACTTGTCCGTGGATTGAGGTGACTGCGCTCTATGGATATGGATGCGAAGTATTTTCTACTTTAAAAGGTCAACATGAAGGATAAGAAAAAAATTGGTTGTTGGGAGAAGGAGAGTTAATTTTTGGTGGTGTTTCGATGAAGTTTAATGGGATTTGTTGGAGTTTTACATCATGGAATTACCGATATATTGGTTCTGGTTTTGGGTTCTACTGAATGTGCGGTTGCTTGGATGTTTCGATTTACACATTTCGGAGACGTTACAACCTGGGACCGTTTTGGCAAATTTGTCACTGGGGTCCAGTTGGACTTACAAAATTGATAGGACTTTAACTCCTACATACATTCAGAACTTTTTTCAAGTGGAATGGAAAGAAGGAGCTCTTCGTCTCTCTCGAAAAGTGGATTGTGCGCGCTTATTGAGGAACCCGGTGCCTGTCTACATCAGGATAGGGTCTTTGACATCTGAAAACTTTATTTTGACACATTTCAATATATTTGTACATGGGCAAGAATGTTTTATAAAATACAAGAGAAAGAGCTCAATAGGTAAGCCCGACATTCACATCAATTACCGTTCCATACTGGAAACAACTTCCTGCTTATCTGCAGGGAATTTGCTTGTGAATGTAACAAAATATTTGCCAGCCTTTATTAGGAATACCACTTTTTCTCCCTCGTCATGTACGACTGGTAAAGCCTTGACAGTAGTTATTAAACATGGGAATGTATTGCTGGATGACGACTTCTGTTTGATGCACGGAGAGCGGAGTGAGGTCAGTTTGCATTGTGCGCTGCATTCTGTGAGTGACCGCAATGTCCGCGTCTCCGTGCTCTTAAGGTTGCAATCGGTGAAAATGGGGAAAGAAAGATATAAGCCAAAATCCTCTCAGACCATTCAGATTGTGCCTGCTAAATTCAGCCACCGACAACGTAGAAATGTGAACACACCTCCCCAGTTTCAGCTCCCCAACTACCAGGTCTCTGTCCCAGAGAATGAACCGACAGGGACCCGTGTCATCACACTTAAGGCTACTGATCCTGATGACGGAGAGGCGGGTAGGATAGAGTATGGAATGGAAGCTCTCTTTGACAGCAGATCAAACGACTTTTTCGTTATAAACCCCCAGACAGGTGCTATTACAACAATACAGCCTTTAGATAGGGAGGTCAAAGACACACATGTTTTCAAAGTAATGGTAACCGACAATGGTAGCCCACAACGCTCAGCCACATCATATCTCACTGTGACGGTCAGTGACACCAATGATCACGGGCCCGTGTTTGAGCAGACAGAATACCGTGTGAGCATCCGAGAGAACGTAGAGGTGGGGTTTGAGGTCATGACCATAAGAGCAACAGATGGGGATGCGCCCTCCAACGCAAACATGATCTACAAGATTGTAAACGGTGATGGAGTTAATGCTGGTTTTGAGATTGACCCTCGCAATGGGCTGGTGAGGATCAGAGAGCGACCCGACAGAGAGACCATGACCCAGTACCAGCTGATTGTGGAAGCCAATGACCAGGGCAAAGACCCGGGGCCCCGGAGTGCCACTGCCACTGTAAACATCTCTGTAGAAGATGAGAACGACAACTACCCCCAGTTCAGTGAGAAACGGTATGTAGTCCAGGTTCCAGAGAATGTGGCGGTCAACACTAAAGTAGTCCAGGTGGAGGCCACAGACAAAGACGAGGGAAACAATGCTAAAGTCCACTATAGCATTATCAGTGGCAATGTGAAGGGACAGTTCTATATCCACTCTCCCACTGGTGTCATTGACGTTATCAATCCGCTGGACTACGAGATGATCAGGGAGTATAATTTGAGGATTAAAGCTCAGGACGGTGGCCGCCCACCGTTGATCAATGGGACTGGGATGGTCGTGATCCAGGTTGTTGATGTCAACGATAATGCTCCTATGTTCGTCAGCACGCCATTCCAGGCGACGGTACTGGAGAACGTGGCCATCGGCTACTCTGTGATCCACATACAGGCTATAGACGCAGACTCTGGGGAAAACGCCAGGCTGGAGTACCGTCTCACAGACACCTCCCCCGGTTTCCCCTTCACTGTCAACAACAGCACTGGGTGGATTACCGTTGCCGTTGAGCTTGACAGAGAAACCACTGAGTTCTACACCTTTGGTGTGGAAGCAAGGGATTGCGGAATTCCTGTGATGTCATCTTCTGCCAGCGTGAGCATCACAGTCCTGGATGTGAATGACAACATCCCGACCTTCACAGAAAAAGTGTATTCTCTGAAGATTAATGAGGACGCGGTCGTAGGGACCAGTGTGTTGACGGTGACGGCGGTTGATAGGGATGTTAATAGCGTTGTGACCTATCAGATCTCCAGTGGAAACACCCGGAACCGCTTTGCCATCACCAGTCAAAGTGGAGGCGGGCTCATCACCTTGGCATTACCTTTAGACTACAAACAGGAGCGCCAGTACGTCTTGACTGTGACCGCCTCGGACGGCACACGTTTCGACACGACACAGGTGTTTATCAATGTCACAGATGCCAACACGCATCGTCCAGTGTTCCAGAGCACCAACTACCAGGTGCTGATCAGTGAAGACCGGCCTGTGGGATCCACCGTGGTCATCATAAGTGCCACTGACGAGGACACGGGTGAGAATGCTCGCATCACCTACGTCATGGAGGACAATGTGCCCCAGTTTAAGATCGACTCAGACACAGGAGCCATCACCACACAGATGGAGATCGACTACGAGGACCAGGCGTCATACACGCTGGCCATCATTGCCAGGGACAACGGCATTCCTCAGAAGTCGGACACCACCTATGTGGAGATTATCATTGTGGATGCCAATGACAACACTCCTCAGTTCCTACGGGACATGTACCAGGGGACGGTGTTTGAGGATGCACCAGTCTACACCAGCGTGCTTCAAATATCTGCCTCAGACCGAGACTCAGGGTCTAATGGCAGACTGAGCTACACTTTTCAAGGTGGAGATGACGGAGATGGAGCCTTCTACATTGAGCCCTATTCTGGAATCATTAGAACAGCCAGGAAGCTAGACCGAGAGGACATTGCTCTGTACACCCTGAAGGCCTTTGCTGTGGACAAGGGGGTTCCCCCTCTGAAAGCAGCAGTTGACATCCAGGTGTCTGTACTGGATATTAATGACAACGCTCCGGTGTTTGCGGATGAAGAGCTCATCTTTGAGGTGGAGGAGAACAGTCCTGTCGGTTCCATCTTGGCACGGATCAGTGCCAAAGACCCGGACGAGGGAACCAACGCTCAGATCATGTACCAGATCGTCGAGGGGAACACACCTGAGGTCTTCCACCTGGACATCTTCACCGGCGACCTGACCGCTCTTACAGATCTCGACTACGAATCCCGAACTGAGTACGTCATCGTGGTCCAGGCCACATCCGCTCCTCTTGTCAGTCGGGCAACGGTCCGCATCTGCTTGAAAGACGTCAATGATAACGACCCTGTCCTACAGAACTTTGAGATCATTTTCAACAACTATGTGACCAACAAGTCCAACAGTTTCCCTTCAGGGATCATAGGGAAGGTTCCAGCACATGACCCGGATGTGACTGATAAACTCCACTACACTTTTGATTTGGGCAATGAGCTGAACTTGTTGGTGCTGAATGCAGACACGGGGGAACTGAAGCTCAGCCGAGACCTGGATAATAACAGAGCTCTGGAGGCTCCCATGACTGTCTCTGTGTCAGGTAAGAACATCCGTAATGTAAATGGCTGTTCTGGTTATTACCTGTATTGCTATCTGTAAACCTCCCGCCCAATTATTACAATGGCCTTCTATTTAGAGGTGTTAAACAACCCTAGTTTGCTGCTCACAATGTGTAATGACACGGTTTACTCAGTGGTCATTTGCATTGTGTGGTTTGAATGAGATATGAGTTGACTTAAATGAAGTGAATCATTGCTGTTCCACTCTTCCAGTCACAGCAAACTGCGTGGAACTGAGTGCAATAAGTGGAGGAAATATAAGTGGAACAGACTTTCGATACACCAGTTGTAATTTCACTTGGAGCGCTGTATGTGGAATAGATTACAGTGTTGTTTTGATGTGGGGTGGAGATTACAGTTAACTCAAGTGCTAAATATGGTTACTGGTAGCTTGAGGCTATAGCTCGATCTGGTTATGCTGCTTTGTGCATTTTCGTGGTTGGTAGTGTCCCGGGATCATTAAAGGTGCTTTCATAACCAGCGTTCTTATTTTATATCCAGTGTTGTTGCTTTCACTGCATAAATGCAGTTTGACCTCACCCACCTCAACAAAGCTACTGTAGCAAGTTTCATATTGAAAATTACTCAGCTACACTATGCTTTACATAGTCTTTATAAGCAGTTGATGCCAGGTGATTTTTAGCAGTCCCGGTTAAAACACAGAGTTTTTTTGTAGGTTCTATTGTAGTTTGTAGCTTCTTTAGGTTCAGGTAGGCAATCTGTGTTGGTTGGCAAGTCATTTTGGAATTCCTTTTATAAAAGATGTTCTCTGAAATTAACTTTGTTCTTTAAAGTAAAAAATGACATTAATTGCAGTCACACCATACATAGACACTATTGTCGATTGGTTTTCAGCTTTAAGAAGCCTGCCTATTGACTTGTGCCGTGTGGCAAAAGAGGAAGATGCATCCTATCCCCATGAGACAATGCTGACCAAGGGTTTCTTATATTGACAGCTGTTTGTCTCTCTGAGAAGGCTGTGCTTTCAAATCACATCAGGTTCCCTTATATGGCAAACATTTAGACTCCTAACAATGTAACCTCTAGGAGCCTGTTGTTGTCAACCTCTTGTAATTAGTTATCTCAGTGACGTGTCATTCTGTGTAACAACAGTTTGAGTGTCTAGCCTTTAAAGGGTCTGCTAGCCCCTCCTGCCCTTCATTCTGAGGCCTCGCGTTCACATTTGCGTGTAAGATTTGAGATGGTTGTGGTCTCCTTGACAACGCTGACCCCCAGCTGGCCCTCATGGGGCCCCTCCTTCTTCAGACAATCAGAGTAATGTATTTTACACACAGGTACACACTCCAACCCCTCACATACGTTTACACACATTTCATTCACATTCCATATCATTTTGATTCGGCAGAACTTAGTGTTTTGGGGGACTTCTCAATGCGTCCCAAACTACCCTGACTAATACTCTGTAGACACCCTGAAGTCAGATGTTAGGTAACTGTTAACTCTAGTGTCTCGACCCCTAAACCCAAAGCCAATAGGAGAGAGAAAGGGCCCCCTGGGGACAAACGCTCATTCACAGACCTCAACTGTTTGCTACTGGTTCTGAACAAACACACACACTCTGTCTCTCTCTCTCTCTCTCCCATTCTGAGGCAGCATAATGGCTTTAACTCGATCTAAGCTATTTGGAAGAATAAGTCCGATATTAGGTACTATATGAAATGAGTCTTTCTTTATTCGTTTTTTCCAGAAATAATTATATTCCCTTAGAATACGTCTTTCCTCTGTAAGAGATAGGGCGTGTACTTAGGTTTGGACATTCAATTGGAATGAAATGAAATTGGAACTGCCATTTTAACTACGTTGCAGATTTGAAACAGACAATTGTAATATATGTAAAATATATCACATTTTATTTTTATATTCCAAAACCATGCTTATTTGAAATGTTATATATAGGTTTATATTTTACTCCGAATTCAAGGATGGAAAGTATTTTTGTCAGTATAAACTGATGCAGTTAGAATGTACAATGATGTACCGGTAGTCATGCTTTTGTGAAAATGCTATAAAAGTATAAAAGCTTAAAATGACAATTTCTTTGTGATTGTTATCAAAAAAAATGCACCATGTTATTTCTGGAGGTATACAGGTCCTTCTCAAGAAATTAGCATATTTTGATAAAGTTCATTATTTTCCATAATGTAATGATAAAAATTAAACTTTCATATATTTTAGAATCATTGCACACCAACTGAAATATTTCAGGTCATTTATTGTTTTAATACTGATGATTTTGGCATACAGCTCATGAAAACCCAAAATTCCTATCTCAAAGAATTAGCATATTTCATCTGATCAATAAAAGAAGTGTTTGTAATACAAAAAAGAAAAAAAGAAAAAGTCACCCTTCAAATAATTATGTTCAGTTATGCACTCAATACTTTGTCGGGAATCCTTTTGCAGAAATGACTGCTTCAATGCGGCGTGGCATGGAGGCAATCAGCCTGTGGCACTGCTGAGGTGTGACGGAGGCCCAGGATGCTTCGATAGCGGCCTTAAGCTCATCCAGAGTGTTGGGTCTTGCGTCTCTCAACTTCCTCTTCACAATATCCCACAGATTCTCTATGGGGTTCAGGTCAGGAGAGTTGGCAGGCCAATTGAGCACAGT
>JACXGM010002571.1:16269-46334 GCA_016801145.1 Umbra pygmaea
GAGAGAGAGAGAGAGAGAGAGAGAGAGAGAGAGAGAGAGGGAGAGAGGGAGAGAGGGAGAGAGGGAGAGAGGGAGAGAGGGAAAGAGGGAAAGAGGGAGAGAGGGAGAGAGGGAGAGAGGAAATGAGAGTGGGGACGAGCAAAAAAGAAGCCAAGGTCACAGGAAACACGCGGAAGGTGTATGTGCATAATGGCCTCACGTCAGTTTCCCAACCTTCCCTACGCAAACACCATCTACACACATCTAGCCTCCTGTAGAGAGCTGTCAGTTCCCACTTTGGTTTGTCTACTGAGCATCTGAATAAACAACGGCTGCTGATATTGCTCTGCCTTGTCAGATTGAGCTGTCGGCATTATTAGCGATACGTCACGTCACAGTCGCCTGTTCACGTTGTCAGAAACAATGTTTATGATGATACACCGTTTCAGCAATTTATTGTTATCGCCCCTCAGTGGTTCTCCGCTGATCGTTTGTTTGGGAGCAAAAAAGCTCACGCGCACATGTCAAGAATTCATTAGCCACCGTACAGTGTACAATATTGCCATGCTCTGCAATAATGTGTTTCCTCAATGCGTGCCATACAGGCAGAACCATTTTCAGAACTGAATAATGGCTGGGAGGTACTGTAGGACATCCCAAAGAATGTGTGTCCTAGTTTTACATGCAAACCAATATTGTAGTGTAAAGGGAGATGAGAGAGGGAAGATCTTCGCTCAACAAACAGTACGTTTACGGCCTGGCCAAACTTGTGATTCCCGATGCTTTTTCACTGGGAGTCGTTTGTTGGCGGTCGGCACAGTGAAGCATTCATGTATGTGCAAATCCAATCCGTTTTCACGGACAAAGCATTGCGATGAAGTGAATGTCTTTCATGCCGGTGATGCGTTACCCATTTCGACAAGCGCTCTTGGGACTCAGGACCAAAAATTATCCTTTTAAATTGTTATCCGTTCTCCACGGATCAATCGAGCCAAAGCCTCTCCCAGCCAACCGCTCCCTGTTCCCTCTAACGCCCTTCTACTCAACATCTCTTGTCCGGGCCGGTTTCCCCTCAGAGTGCTGTGAGTCCTTTATGTCCTACAGCATGCATTCGTTGCCATGGCGATGCTCAGCTCCACCTTAGTAGGAACTGTCCCCCTGGATGATGATAGGATCAGAGGGCGACGCCGACGGACGGAGCGAGCGAGGGAGGGGGGGTGGGAGGCGAGAAGAGGTAAATAGGGAGAGATGGAGAGGTAGATAGATAAAGATTTTGGGTTAGCTAAAAGGACATTTTTCATGGGTTTCCTGCGGCACTGTGATTTATGGGCCGTTGAGAAGGACCATTCATTACCTTAGTGTGGGCACTGCTGAAAACAGAACCAAGGCCACACACAACCTGAACTGAGCGTAGAAACAGCTCGCTATTCAATCACTGCTGTTGTTCCTCTAGGAGAGAATACATGTCATGTACACCCACACGTACACCCACATTTACAGCCACAAACACACACGCAAACCTGCACACACCCACGCACATCCACCCACACAGAGACGAACACACACACACCCACACACACACACACACACACACACACACACACACACACACACACACACACACACACACACACACCTCACTCACCCACTTTCACGCATCATCATATTCATGTACTGTATATCTTAACTCTGACACGCAGCGTATATGTCAGTGTGAAATCCTATATTTGTGTTTTACCTGTACAGCGGGAGAGAGTTATTTCTCAACCACCCACACACACATACACACATATTTTCTCTGTCACGCACACACACAGTTTGTCAATACGTGACAGATGGTCAGATGAAATGTAAGCATTAACACACAACAGAAGTTGCAATGCATGGAATAACCACACACCTCAGGACAAGAGTGTCTTCCAAATTACTCAGATTTAACTGATAAATATCAGTAGGCTGTGCGTCACTGACCTGCTGAGTAGCGTCCAATTGGTCCGCCTGAGCCAAAAGTTCAGTTTGACTGTCAGATAGGAACCTCAGTCCATTACAGATCAACTCTCTGCCCACTCTGATCCTTCACTCTAACACAATTAATTTCCTTTCTCATTAGTGTCACAATGACCAGGCCATCTTAATTATGCAGGCCACAAGGGCCTCTCAGTATTCACAACACTAGGTTTATTTAGACCCGGATTGCATCGTTAGTGATCAATCCAGGTGGGCTTTTAATGGAGCAACGGGCCGACAGATTCATTGTTCCATTTGAAAGTATTGAGCACAGCCTTGTTGTCATTCTGCCATTCAGGTTCAGGCAGACTGCAGGAAGGAAGCAGGGGTGTGAACACAATGCATAATTCAGACCTGGTGTGTGTGTGAGTTGGGTGGGATCGGGGGATCGGTGTGTGTGTAACACGCATGTACATACTGAATGTGTTCCAGCGCAAACATGCATGTACCGTCGCTAAAGAAAGTCTACATGCCCTGGCTTCATGTTTTTATTGGCAGCCATCAAATTAATTCTAAAAAGTGATCAATTAGATTTTGTTTTGCTCCTACAGCTCAACACAACCTACTCCACATGAAATACAGCATAACTAAATTTAAAACATTTTCTATATGACTGAGAAATACAAAATGAGAACCTATTGATGGCATATGTCTTCACACCACATATTCGTTACTTGGCAGAAGCACTTTTGGTAGCCATTACAGCTGTGAATTATTTTGAATAATATTCTATCCATTTTCTGCCTCCTCTAAAATATTGTTAAAGGAAATATTTATATCCATTGTTTTGGGCAGCATTGCTCAATCAGTTAATTAGCAAAAACAGTTTTGAGGTAGCAATATCTCAAACTTATATTTGATAGTCTGTTTTAGGCAGATTTAAGTCAGAAAGGTGCCTGATCCTTGTAGAAACACTCTACCTCTCTTAGAAAGCCATCCTTCTCTGAAACATAGTTTAGGTTTTCATCAAGGTAAAAAATAGTGTTCCAAAATATGTGAATGCTCTAATTTGTTACTGCTCCACAACACAGCTGCTTTTTGTGTAAGTTGCTGCCCTGTCAGCTGCATTGTTTCTTATAGTTTGAGTTGAGTTAGAATCAAAGATACAGAAAAAGCTGCATCAGAGTTCAAAAACTCTTTTAGCAAGACAACACATTTTTTTAAGTCAGAAACACACCAGAATACATTTATACAAGGATTTTTGTCATCCAGAAACATCCAGGCTCAGTGCTGACAGAGACAACGTTTGACGATTTCTGGCCATAAATGATTCCTTTCCAAACTGAATGAGCTTCCACTATGCTTCAGCATTATAACAAAAACTCTGAACACATTCCAATCTGTCAAGTTTTTTTCCTTATGCGATTTTCACATCAGCATTTGTCACTAAGTGCATGTACCGGGTGGAGATTGTTAAATTACCTTTTTATGCCAAATCATTCATCAAGATATTCAAAGATTTAGTTGACCACCAGGTTAAGAAAATACCTACTCCTCGGGAGTAAATGTGAATGTAATGTGGCTTTCATTGCCAAGCATTCAAAAAAATCACTATGGTTAACAAGTGTGCAAAAGTTTAGATCTTCTGGAGAAAATGTAAATGTAATTTGGCTTTTCATAGGTAATTGATGAGATTACAAACAAGAATGAGACTGCACATCAGAGGACAATGGGACCCTCTCCAAATGGACAGTGTGAAACAGGCATGAATCATGCCCAACTCACTTTGCCAAACATTGACCCATACCACCAAATGGGCATCACCAACTAAAGTGAGCCAAGGCAGATTATAAACTAAAATGGCTTTTTTTAAACAATTCAAAGTAAATTCCAATTGAATTCCTTTTAAGTAATACATTTTAAGGCAAACATTTTTGCAGACTAGGTTGTGTGTAAACTTTTACTAGCCAGTTTATCTCAGTTTGTGCACATTGTGTTTGTGTATGTGGACTGTTCAGAATGTGTGCATTCGGTCAGAACTAAGAGGTTCAGAGAGAAAACACCATCATGCATTTCCATATAATTAGATTTCAAAAACCTACTTCCTATTAACCCATTGGGAAACCACGGACCATGGGAGATTCCAAGTCACAGTTCAGCTCACGTACCACGGCGTTCGTGGTTCAACTGGTCGAGACTGTTTTCCCATGATGGCACCTGCCTGTATACACGAATGGTACTGTCTTTTTAAAAAACTGTCTGTACACTTACAAAGTTCTTGATGCTTCGGTTTGCATGTAGGGACCCTCATTATGCTACCGTGGAAGTGTGGTGCTATTTTGAGCCTTGTTAGTGTTATAAAATAGCGATTTCTTTTGACCTTATCTATGCCCTGAATACTAGCATTATAAGATAATTAGTTGTTCGAGCTAAAGCTGGGCACATTCGATTAGCATGAAAACATATCCCAGACTGGATAAATCCATAAGCAGCCATGCCCAAACATACACATTACCCAGACAGGGAAAGGGAACAAATGGGGAACAGGTTAGCATACCTACCCCAACTGATGGAATCAAAAAGACAAACCTTTGTGTTATTATTGCTATCTGGCATGTCGTTTTCACCTTAAAACACCAAATTTCATATGGTAAACCTTGCATCGTCACCTAGCTTACTAGGTTTCAATGCTAGGATCAGGGGACAATATTTGACAATCTGCTTGGTATTTAAATAATAACTGAAAAAACAATTTGCTCTAGTGGAAGCTATACTTATTTTAACTGAAAAGTAATGACTGAACGATGAATTCTAAATATAGCTTCCACTCTCCAGAAAATAATTTATACTGACTCAGTATAGCCTGGTAGTAATTGTGCTTTGCTCAAATTTGTCAGGGAACCAAGTGAAAGCTGAAAATATCTTACGCTGCGTAATTACCCTGTGACTACACTGATGATAGTATGCCGTCATCAGCTAATGATGACTGAAACATATCTCACTCTTGTTTCCTCTCTGAACCTGCTATGCTGTTTATTACAAAAAGGAGACCATATCAGAACCTGGATAGTAGTCATGGTTAATGTCTGAGGGAGTAACACATGTATAGCTGTACTGTATGTATGTGTATTTACGCATGTGTGATTGGTCATGCGTGTGTGCAGGAATTTGTTTTTGCCACCTTCCTTCAATGTGTGATGATGAATCTCTGTTTGTTGTGCAGCAGTGGGTCACTACAAAATCTGTGTGTTCATTCATTTAACATAGAATTGCAGCAAGGCCAAAACGGAGAGATAAGTACATACATGTCAAAGTACTGTGACGACTTGATCACACTGAGGAACTAAATTATGGGTGAGCCTTGCATTAGCACAGTATGACAAATATGCCACTGACATAAGCTGTCTGACAGCTGAGCTCCATTACAATTCAATTCAATGCAGTAGTTGGCACTCAATTTGATTTCAGAAATTACCTTATTTATCATGTCATTGTTTCTAATTGTTATGTTAAAAAGACATCAGTCTTCAATATGTTTTAGCCACCACATATCATAGACAGTCAACCTGAAAGGTATTGGGACCCAAATTTATGCAAAGGACAATGCAAAAAATAAACAATGCCAACAATGATCAAGTTCTTGCCACAAACTTAAGGGGGAGCCACAAAACATGTGATTGAGTAGTGCAATGTTTCTGCAAAACATACTGTAGTTTTCAAAAGTATTGGCAGCCCTCAAGAATATTTCAAATTAAACCAAACAGTGGCGTCTCTTATGACATTCTGTGTTTTTTATTTGGTCCTCGGACTGAATTGATTTCTTTAATTTGTTTGTTTTTTCCATTGGGTGTAAACATGAGTTTGCATGCATGTGAAGTAACCTTTGTCACCCACAACCATGGTTAAAACATAAGAGCTTCCATCTGAAAGGAGACAGATATTTCTGGAATTACACAGATCAGAACTGCAAAGTCTGGTGGAATCTTGTTTTACAATTACAATCTCAGTCTCTGGACATTAACCTACCAGTAATTGATAACCTGTGGTATAAACTGAAAAGGGCAGACCCTGTAACTATTAAGGATTTTGAAATGTGCAGCATATAAATGGTCAGAGATCCCCACAAAACTGTGGCCAGCCTTGTTAGACTTTTCACAAGAGGTTCAGTGATCCACTACAGGGGAGGCTTCAGAAAATGTCAATTGTAGGTTGGCCTGTTGCAATTTTTACATAATCGCTTACAAATAAAACACAATTGTTTGTAATGTATTTTGTGTTGTATTTTCAAAAAGTCTAATGATTTCAATGGTTATTTTTTATTAAGATAACTGGCAGCCTTTTATTTTGGAAGAAAGACAAAACTAAACACTATTGTGACTTTAGGCTATTGTGGCTGTCTTAATATAAGTACTTTCGTCCTAGTAAATATAAACATTTGTCCTAGTGTGTAAATTGACCAGACCTGATGGCTAATGTAACAGTATTTTACGGTAGGTAGGCTATATAACTTGCCAGAAATGCAGCTGTTCCATAGAAAGCAACAGCCTTTGAGGAAGATGATTGGCTGTGCGTTTAGATAAGGATCTAGAATGAACAAAAGGCGATGAAGTCATTAATCGCCACTATGTGTGTGTCAATTAATCGTCAGCAAAATGTCATGATCATGACAGCCCTAATTGTAGGGGTGCCAATCATTTTGAAACCTATGTCATTCAGAAAATAGTATACAACAAATATATTATACAACAAATTAATGTGTTGAAACAAAAGTATATGGTTCCCGTTTTTTCTTAGAGCAACATGCAACCCATTATTTTTTGCATTCACTGTTGCTCAGTTTCTTAAACAGTGTCAATCCTTATTGAGTTGACTGTATATGTTTTATTGGCATGGGTATAGATGTTCAGAATGTATAACAAAGTTAGGGAACTGCTGACCTATCCACCTATGTTGACCATTTGTTGGACAGTACACAGCAAAATCACCATTGTTAAATCAATTGTTAATTTAACACTCTCAGAGTTGATGTAACACTGGTGATTTTGCTGTGTATATGCATTCTGACACACACAATCCTAATCACCTGCTCATCTGCACACTAGCTATGCCGTTCCTCCCACTCCATGCCATTACAGACAACTCCTCAAACTGAAGAAATTGAGGGAGTGTGAGAGAGGGGGTGGTTAGGAGGGAGAGGCAGAAAGAGAGACACATAAAGAAGTGAGGATGAATTATGAAGCATGCAGAGAGCAGCTTTGCAGCAACAAAGTTTTAACATTTAATGCTTTTCGCCATTGCAGAAGGCTGGTTAAAGAAAGAACAAGATATGAATGTCCTGGTTACCATGTGCTAAACGTTGAGTCAATTTTCCAATGCAATGCATTTCCTGAACATTCCATTCACATTTCTCATGTTGTCTCAGTGCTCGGTCGCAGGGATAGTGACGCCCTTAGGGGGCGTACCAGCCACATACCTTAAATCAGTTGGAGATTAAAGGACAGGGCAGAATATTGGCTTCATCTAATGTTGATGAAGAGGCAGCGCTCAGGTGCTGTAAATGAAGATGCCTCAGGGATCAAACACTCGCCGGGAATTATTCACAAGACCTTGTCCAGCTGCAGTAGGGTTTACCTTACTTCAACACAATCTTAAACAATTATCGGATAACAACACTGCATCAATTTGGAGGCTCTTGTAATAGTATTATGCATGTTCTTGTAAAAAACGAAACAACATGGTTATATTCCTACACACAAAGGGAGTGTGGCTGAACATTGGAGTTTTCTCTATTGCTCTGCTTGTTGTCATGGATTCCATCCATACCAGTTGCTGGAAACCGGTGGATGATCTTCAATATATGCACTCACTGCTCGATCTGGATGAGTGTCTTTTGAATACTTGGAACGTCAAGGTTTTTCAGTTGATTCAACAGCATAGGATTTAGTTTCACCGTGGAATGCTGCATGGATACACCTCATAGTTGTTTGGAATAACCTGTAGATTATTTTATTTGTCCCAAGACTCCCAGCATGTTTTGCACTTTGAGGAAAGAGAGCTGGATTAGCATTAGATCAGCAGGTGTTAAATTTGTCTCCTGGATGATTGTGCTAAAGAGGGGAAGGGGTGGCTGCCAGCAAACCGTGCAAAGAAAAGGAGAGGGAGAGCATAGGGAAAGAACGAGAGGAGAAAGAGTGAGAGGGAGGGAGGGAGGACGACGACAAGATCTGCTTTTCAATGTGCGCGCGTCGAGAGGAGGAGCGGCAGCCTGCTCTAGGTGAACCACCAGAGAGCTGTTCCGAAGAGACGTTCAGCGAGAGACGAGCGGCCCCTCGTATCAAGCCTCATCTCCTGGTTTCCTACTTGCCTTGTAAAGGCTGAGATCCTGCCTGCAGTGCGCTCTGTCTCGAGGACCCGCCGCGGTCCAACCGTCCTGTCACGCTTATTTAGCGCCGTCTGGTTGCGCGCGACTTGGCGTTCACTCTCTCCCTGTGGATTGGTGGATGGGAGCAACTCCTTACAGCTGAGCATTGATAACTCGATGGATGTGTGCCTGCTGTCCTAATTGTAGGAGAAAGAGAGAGGCAGGTGGGGAGGGAGGAGGTGATCACACCGGCTAACGCGCGACGGTGCAACGGCACTCTGAGAGACAGTGGAAGCGAGAGGGAAGAGAGAGCAAGTGAAAGCTGGTTTAGCTCAGCTCCGCAACGACAGCCGTTGTCCATCCCTCCCTTGCTCATTGGAAGTGGTTGTTTTTGTTCTGGGGGTGGGGGGGCAGTCAGGAAGTAACGGCAGTCATTAATGCTTTCTCTGTCTCTTTGCCGCTGCTTTGCAGGAGTGGTGCCGGCCAAGAGGAGCCCCAAGCTGGTGGTGAGTACAACAACACACACCTCTCTTTCATCTCCTCCTGACCTGTCCCTCTCCACATCTGCTGTCTCCCAAGGTTTCATGCCTGCTTTCTACTGGATGCAGGGGGGCTTAAGAAAGAAAAAGACATGGAGACCGTATTCTGATCTTCTACTGTTCATCTGTCCATCCAGCCTTGCTCATACCTTCTCCTTCGATTTCCTCCCTCCCTCGCTGGAAGCCCTGGTTCTCTCTTTCGCTCAGTGTCTGTTTCTATCTCTGTTTCTCTCCCCGTCTCTGTTTCTCTGTAGTCACTCCATATCCATCTGATGCTACCACATATTGAATGATTACTGGTGGCCCCAGGTGTCCTGATTGAGTCATAGTAATGATGGCCAGCTGGCTGGGTCACAGATGAGAGGGAAAGAGGGATGAGAACAGACAGCCACAGATGAAAGGGATGAGGGGTATAAAGGATGAGACAGGGTCTGTCTCTGCCCAGGGCCAGAGAGAGGAAATACAAAACAGTATTGATAAAGGAGGTGGAGAAAGAGAAGAGGCGGGTGATAAAGGAGGATGGTGAAGCAAAGCCAGGCCATTCTACGGGAGTGAGTCACAAGCTGTAGCCCACGGCTGTGCCACTGGACGAAGACGAGCAGAGACAGACTAGCTGGCTACCTCTGGGCTGGAGCAGTGGGATGGTCTCTCCAGGGACAGTACTTTATTCAGAGCTTTAAAGACCAAACGCCTCCCCGTCTCTACCACTCATCTTAAGCTGATGAGAAGTCTATACTGGCTCTGAGGAGACGCCCAGTTTTAAATGGAACTTAGCCTGAAGCATTCCCTGATGCCTTGTCTAGAGGGACAATGTTTTTAAAGAACAAACTATGGTTTAGGGTCAGGATTTAAGAAGGTAAATCTCCAATCATACATATTTTCAGATCCGGTAAATGTTTATCCTAAATACCCTCTCCTCCGGTAGTGGACTAGTATCCCCTCTTTCCAGTGGTTCTCAAACTTCTCCTGGGGACCGCCTGCTGCTCTATGGATTTGATGTATCCCAGTGCTAGCACACATCACAGTTTTTTCAACAATAGGCCCTTTTGACCAGCTGTATAAATTGCAGCATCTTATGGTAGGAGAATATAAGAACACACGTGTTAATTAACTCAATTACAGCTAGTTAGCAAGCTAGCATTTGTGGAAAGTTGACTGGCTGGCTGTTACAATTTTATCATGCTAGTTTCTATGACTGTCAGACTTACAGCAAATTCAGCATAGGTGTCCACAAAACACTAAATATGGAACACCAATTCATTTTGGATCATTGTTAAATAACATAATTTGAAATCAATCAAGCTTTTAGTTAGACATGTTAAAAAATATACTAAAGATTAATGACATTACATCAGGGTTCCTGTTAACTGGAAGAAGGCATATTGGGATTAGGTATTTAGTTGGATATGGCATCGGCAGTACCTGAGGGGGGATTGCCTATTGCTCAGGTGGAGGAGGGGCAGGGTCTGGTTGGCAGTCACTCTCAAAGTTTTTTTGTTGTTTTGTTTTTCGACCAGGAAAGAGGGCTGTGTATTATTACTGAAATGTCAGGCTGCATGCAACACGCTGCCAGCTTTTAAGACAGGTGTATGCAGCTAGATTCAGTGGTAGGTCGATTTTTTCGCAAGTGCATGGTTGCGGGACCAGAATATATTAATACCAATAAGTAATTCATACACGACTGGCTGAGTGACCACAACTTAGCCCAAATGATCAAAATTAAATCCTTGATGATATTACCACAGGATTATGTCTCTTCTTTACGTTTTTGGGAATAATATGGTTTTGGAACACAAGTTGCCTGTTTTCGACTCCTTTTCTCCTGCCTCTGGTGCAATGTTAAAAAATATATGCTCAGAGTACATAAACAGTTGAAAGCCACTTGCCTTGGTGTATTGGCCACTCTCCCTTGATTAAAATGAAATATTGGCTTGACATTTTATTTTACTTTTTGTTAAAAGGGTATCTTGAATGTGAACACTTTTCCTCCATATCTGATTAATCATCACAAACAATATTGAACGGTGAAATGTCTGAATCGAGCCAGACACAACTTAAAGAAACACTTTACTGACCTGACCTTGCACTTTTTGTCCAATGTGTTCCAGAGTTTGATTCACTTCTTCATAATGTCCTTCAGTCTCAGCGTTCATTATGCAGTATTCACTGATTAGTACTGAACTGCATACATGAATCCGAAATCAAAGCCTGTATCTTAATATTGAACTGGCGGACATGAATGTAGCTGTGTGTGGGCGCTATGGAAACCATCTCTCTTCCCCACACCAACTCTAAGGGACCCACACTGAATACACTTTGTTGTTTCTATGACGATGACCTTGGAATATTGTTAAGTTTTTCTCTCTCCTTTACCTTCATACACATGCACTTTTCTTTCATTCTTTCTATTTTGTCGGTCATCCTCTCATTTCCCATTTCACCTTCTTCACTTGTTAGTCTTATTATCTCTCCCCCTTAATCTTGTACCCCCCCCTTCTCTCGCCCTCCCTGATTTTGTCTATTCAGCAGCAGCTGGAGAGGAAGGACAGCCAGAGCAGCTCCCAGCACAGCGTGTGCAGCCATCGCAGCGCCCACACTGACTCGCCCAGCCACCCACCCTCCAATATGCCCAGCGAGGCAGTGGCCCCACCTCCAGCCGCACCCACCCAGCCGCTGCCCTGCCTGCCCAGCCAGGACCCTGGGGATGGCACCATGACCCTGCAGAAGAAGCCAGACCCTTTCAAGATCTGGGCCCAATCCAGGAGCATGTACGAGAGCAGACGTGAGTCAACTGAAAATCAACTATTTCATTCGGGATTATTGGTGCAATTGAGGGTGGGAAGATAGAAACGTCTTTGATTGTTGTGTTCAGAATAGACGACTGAGCGGATAAGTTTGTTGAAACGTGTGGGTGTTGCACTGCATCCTAAGGGAGAAGCATGTCAAGTACTTTATAGGAGCAGCTCAGTGTTTGTGTAGGATGAGTGTATGAGTCAAGCCTGAATGTGACAAAAGGTGTCAAGGAGAGTATATATTAGTCTTGTCAAAATGAACCACCTGTTTTATCATACACTTCAAGGTATATGTAGGTGTATGTTTGCGATCAGTGCCCCGCCACCAGGAAAAAACACATGAAGGATCACACACAGTGTTGTATACGGTTTGTCCAGCGTTGACTTAACTTGGGTCACCCAAGCTTAGGACATTAGCTATTTCTGTACTGTTTGGAAGGAGTATAAAAGTGCAAGGGGGTTCTGTGTGGAAAACCAAAAGAGTGTGAACATCTTGGTCAAAACAATCTTGAAAAACATAGCATATTGACCAAAATGTTCATTTAAAATTGTTCTCTAAGCATGGGGAGTAATGGAAGGTGCAAAACGGCAGTTTGGAATTATAAAAGCATACCATCTGTTTATAAGGCTCTCGCCCATATCCTTTGCAATCACAGTTCAGGTCTTCCATTATTCATGGATAGTCTGGAGGAGAAAGCCACCCCACTTTTATTCCCCATACCCACTACAGAAATCTCTTGAGAGAAATGCTTTTGTTCTCTAAACAACAGACCATTCATCTCGGGGGAAATATGATGACTCTTCAAGCAAAACGTGTATTCTGTAATAAGGAGTCGGGTCAATTACATGGCAACATACACAATACTATTTGGGGGAAGGAGGGCATGGGGCAAGTAAACAGAATGTACTGTAATTGCAATGTGATTTTCCTTTTCTCCATTGCTGTTTGTGATTTGTCAGTGACAGGCCATTGCGTGTCTGACGTCAACATTAATGTGTTTACATTCATGGTGTATTAAAAATGCAGCCATCAGAAACACTTGCACATTACATGTTCCCATGGGCAATTTGTGTGTGTGTGTGTTCTTGGCGGAAGTGTGTATGTGTGTTAGTGACTAGTAATGGTAGTGTGTCTGTGTGCGTGGGGGAGGGGGCTGTTAGCAGGGAGTAACACTTGTAAAGGAGAACCAGTAGAATCTAGGTCTTCTGCTGATTAAATATTTACTGGGCCCGGTGAGGCCAGCTTTAAGCTCAGCCTGATTGGTATATCTGTTTGATAACCCCTGGAGGAGACGCAGCCCTCCGCCGCGGAGCTCGTCTTGCTGTTTGAGTGGGCTACATTATTAGAATGGGTTGGAGCTGGAGAAAAGCAGATACCAGGGCAAGAGAGACAGATATGGAGCATTTGCAGATGACACATTTGTAGCAGACTGTGGAACAATAGCAACAGTATAGTGGTGCCCCTGTGGTGTTGGGGGTGACAGCCAGGAGAATGCGATGGCCACTAGGCTAGAGATGGCACCATGCTGGCCATCAGACAGACGTTTTGTCTGACACTTGGAGGCTGCATTTGTGTGTACTGGATTTACTTGTAACAACAATCTCTGCAAGAATTGTAAAACAAGTAACGTATGACCTGCTGGGTGTATTTTTGTTTCAGTGTTGGGATTAGGGTCTACCGGATGTCTAATTAGTTCTCCAACACCCAAATGCACAAAAAGAAACCCAGAGCTTAGGGCTAATGGAGCAGATATAGAGGATATATCAGGAAAAACGGCCCGTTCCCTGTATTGTTTGGCCTGTTCCCTGTGTTGTGTTTGGCACGCTCCCTGCAGATTTCATTGGCCTCTTCCCTGTGTTGTGATTGGCCTCTTCTCTGTGTTGTTATTGGCCCGTTCCCTGTGTTCTAATGGCCCTGTGGTCTGCTGCCAAATCACCTGTGTCCTCCCATATCAGTAATAATCATGTGTGGTTTGTGGAGGCCAAAATATCATGAATTAGCTACGTGGAGGAAACTATTTTGTAAAACTGAATTACATGAAATATGAATGCATGAGAGGGTCAATTACATTTGTAGGGAACTAAACGTAATTATCCAATAACGAAAATATGAATATCATGACATAGCGTGTAAATAGCATAGATTTTGCTAGGGCGGAGGTTGGGGCTGGTGAACGGGCAAATAAATTGGCCACTCTCATCTCGGTGTTTGAAGTTCAGTTCAAATCCTGTTTTTTTCTCCATTCCAGCATGATGCAGAGGTGTTGCGTATGTGTTTCAGTAGACAGGCGATTGTGTTTTTTTATGTTAACCCTAACCTTAATCCTAACATTAATCTTAGTAATGTCATGCCTAACCTTAACCGGGAATGTTGGAATATAATTGTGAACGGTATGGAATGTTGAGTGTTCTCGCATGAATCCGCAAAATGAAACATGCAGATGCAAAGTAATTATAGGACGATTAAAGCCTAAAAGCAAAATGTGCAGCTGAAATGTAAAAACACCCGAAATATGTTGGCATATAACGTAATTCCTGTTTTCAAAATAGTTTCCTGAGAACGTAATTTGGGTGAATTTCTGAGATGTACGGTTGGATTAGTGTGTGCATGGGGTTGTGGCAAATATGATTGTGTACCAGAGAGATAAAACAGGAAATCTAAGAGAGGGCATGAGCATGAGAAGGACAGGAAGTGCATGTTGGACTGTACGTCCTAGCGTTTCTGCCTCCTGTCCTACGGAAGCTAACATTGTACCTGAGAGCACAACATGTTATCCTCCTACTAATACAGCGAGAGGTCTTCACACCAGATGGTTTAATGGCAACAACTAACTGAACTATATACTGGGCTTTATTGAAGTGTAATGACAAGTGCAACAGAGTTCACTTCCTCAGTCTGCTGCCTATTTCACCTCCACTGAACGCTGATTGTTGTTCTTGTCTGTTTCAGTGCCCGATTGCCAGGAGCAGGAGATTTTCCTGTGGCGGAAGGACACAGGATTTGGATTCCGCATCCTAGGAGGAAATGAGCCCGGGGAGCCGGTGAGTATCCTTCCACTATCTGTCCGGTCAGTCACCACTTTTATCACTTGAAAGGGATTTCTAATGGACTTTGTCATATTAAATCACTCCCAATAAAGCACTCCATTCACTTATTCACGACTGATGAGGAAACGTTGCATAACAAGACTGGAAGGATAAAACGCACTTCTCAGACCTGGCGCATGTGTTAAATCAGAGGAACATAAAGCGGTGTTAAAGGATTAAAAAGTAGTGCTGCGTGTTGAAAGGCCAGAATGCTACACTACTGAACCCCCAATGGTTAATTACAGCTTCACTACTGTGTTGCCTGTGAGACCTTCCACAAGGCTCTCTTTGGTAATCTTCAAACACACATTTCCAAAACACTCATACTGTGAGGGCTAACCAACTGCCATGAAATGTCAGCGTCTAAATCTTATTTCTGTCTTCTTTCTGCATCACTCGTTCGCTCATAGGAGTTTTACTTATTAAAAAGTGTTCTCCAGGCAGATCTGCCTTGGAGGCAGAAATTATTTGATTGGTTGATTCAAAACAGAGAACATTAAGTTTACTGTCACAATTTATGCCAACCTAATCTTTTCCTTTTGCGTATATATACAGTCATTTTTAAAAGTTTAGGCACCCCTGACAATTTCCATGGTTTTCATTTATAAATTATTGGGTGTTTGAAATTAGGTTTATTAGATGAACAGAAAATGTGCCATATGCATCAAAACAAAATTACACATGTCCATAAATTTGATGGACTTCTTTTAGCAGAAATATCCGCCTCTAGACAATTCATATAGCTGTAATGAGTGTCTGGATTCTGGATGAAGGTATTTTGGACCATTCCTTCTTGCAAAACATCTCCAGTTCAGTTAGGTTTGATGGTTGCTGAGCATGGACAGGCCGCTTCAAATCACCCCACAGATTTTTAATGATATTAAGGTCTGGGGACTGGGATGGCCAATCCAGAACATTGTGTGAACAAGTATAAATACCAGAGTAGATTTTGAGCTGTGTTTTGGGATGTTGTCTTGTTGAAATATTCAGCCCCAGCGTAACTTTAACTTTGTGACTGATTCCTCTACATTATTCTCAAGTATCTGCTGACATTGAGTGGAATCCATGTGACCCTCAACTTTAACAAGATTCCCAGTACCGGCACTAGTCACAGCATGATGGAACCTCCACCAAATTTTACTGTGGGTAGCAAGTGTTTGTCTTGGAACGCTGTGTTCTTTTGCTGCCATGCATAACGACCCTTGTTATCTCTGCGATAGCTTTTTGTAGCCTTCCCCAAGCCATAATTTTGAACAATCTTTATTTTCAGGTCATTTGAGAGTTGTTTTAAGGCATGTTGCCACTCTCCAGAGGAGAGTCAAAGAGAACAAGAACTTGCAATTGGCCCCCTTTAAATACTTTTCCCATGATTAGATGCACCTGTCTATGAAGTTCAAGGCTTAGTGTGCTCACAAACAAAAAAGGGCTAGGTAGTTACAGATATTCAAATCAACAAAATGACAAGGGTGTCCAAATTAATCCATCTGTCTATTTTCGTTTTGATGTATTTTCCACGTTTTCTGTTGATTCAATTAACCTCATTTCACTACAGAAATATTACTGTGTCCTTTAGTTTTTGATATTTGATAGATTGAAATGAATTTGCTGATCCAAACACCCAATTTTTTATAAATTAAAATCATGAAAATGGTCAGGGTGCCTAAACCTTTGCATACGACTGTAGCACAGGATTCATTTTTAACACTCCAGTGAGGTTAAGGTTAGGGTTGAGGTTAGGTGTACGGTTAGATATGATTAAAGACTGAGAAAACTATGTTCATGTGTACATTTCTGATGTCATGTAAGGTCCGACCTCTGCCTGGAGAACTATACAAAAAAGCAATACTTTTTGCTTGAGGGCCACAAGGAGTTTTTGAAACAAAGTCAAGGGCTGCATAATGTACCTATGCGTGAAAAAATACAGTAAATTACCAACAATTTCAACTGAAATCTTCGTTCATTTGGCTACATTCGCGCACAGGATGCTGTAGGTAGCAGGTCCACATGAGAACAATGAACAGTTTTTATTTATGCCAAGGACTCTCCACTCTACACTGTATGACTAAGTTATTTTTACTTCATTTTTCAGGAAATTGAAGTGTATTTTCTGATAGATTTTCAGACAGGTTAGGAGTGATTTGAAACTATATGTTTATCTATTTATCTATTTGGTGTTAGTTAAATATTGAATTTTTTTTCCAGGATTCTGATTTGCCCCTATTTTTGTTACTGTTTAATGTTTTTTCACTCTCAACAGCAAAACATTTATGTGGAAAACATAGCCACAACAATACTCTGGTGCAAACGTTCCCTGGTGCTATTTTACAGTTTCAGAAAACAATTCCACCACAGACCAGGAAAAACGTAGTCTAAAGTCAGTGGTGTGTTATTCAAATGCTATTTTGAGGGTGCATGCTTTGCCAGTAAGTAGTGTGTGTACAACGGACATACACTTCACCTTCTCTCATCTACACAGACGCAGCAGTTTTCATTTTGCAAACCATACATAATAACAAGGAAAAATATTACCACATGAGGGAAATTATTGTGGTGTCCATGAAGATGTGAAAAATAGGCATAAATTGAGTATACACATTTATCCAAATTATTCAGGCTGAATTATTCACACTGATATACATCAACTGCAAGGGAACCCATTCAATCAACATACAAGTAATTTGCGAGGCTATAGAGGACTTGCAACTTAACCCAAATGCCTCAGCAGCAGAATGGGAGAGAAGAGCTTATTTGACAATAGAGCTGCTGGATCGTCTATAGTGAGGTTAGCAAAGTAATCTCCGTCTAATGTTAGACTACGGTACATTGCAAAAATGTCACCATGCATTCATAACCTTGTAATTGAGTGAAAGTGAGCCCAAACCATCGGAAAGTATGTCTTTGTGACATTTCTTTATTACATTTAGTAAAAAATAGCCGGCTCTTAAAGGGAATGTGAGATGATGCTCTGATTGGTTTATTGCATGGTACGCTCAAACCACACCTATGACTAATGTAGCTATTTCAGACCAACCCATTTTACATTTGTGTCGGACGCAAGAGTAATTTTTTCCGCCGGTATAATAACAACAGCGACCAAGACCTGCCCAAAAAGTAACTTGCGTGTTGCGTTTGATACTTGCGTTTCAGATTGTTAAATCTTGGTTAGCTCAGTTTTTTTTGTGCAGAATTGGAGACAGTAAAGTTTGCTAAAGAAAAGACTGGATTGGTGATCAATATATCATACTGCAAGGGAGGCATGGGCATCTTTGTACTTCACATTTAATAAAGAAGGATTTGGGGGAAATAAATTCTACCAGAAGAATTATGATATTAGCATAATTGCTAATGGCTATACAATGTGGCAACAACAGGCAGCAGCTTACCTGCATTGCCTCTTCAGCAAGCAGACATAGAATATGAATCACAATGGATTTTGCTTGTCTCACGATTCACCAATGTGTTAGAGATCTGATGCATTTAGATCATATAGTGCTAGAGATCAAAAAAGGTAGTTTCGTTACAGGCAGAGTTTCCATTATTTTATAGGAAGTGCCTATTTATTTGAACAGATAATCCTAAAATCAGATAAAACAAGACAGACACAAAGATGGATTTATGAAAGAACTATTGGATGCCCGGGAAGTTATGATTATGAACTACATAAAACGTTCAACATCTGTAAACATGTCTTTACAGCGTGTGGTTATGCAAAACGAAGCTTGCTTGAACCTGAATAATGTTACGCTTCAAGTCTACAAAGCGTTGCTAAGGTGGGCAGATGCAGAAAAATGTGTACTTTGTAATTTAATATTAAATTCTCAAACAACTTCAATAATTATAGAGCTATTGTACATAGAATTCTAAAACTCACACTGCACCGGCTGAAATGTTCATTATTGTATTTGAAGCTTTTATAGGCCTATATATAAAAGAAAATTATTAGAAAAAAAAAATTATTTTGAAGATGTTGATAGAACTATATCCTACTTTAAATTAGTTGTACTACAATTAATGTAATAAACCTGAATTTGAAAATGAATAAAACAGCGAAACAGGGATCCCTATAACCGCAGCATAAATGGGCGCGCCATAGAACCATAACGCAGATCCAAAAAATTATTTTCTCTGAATATGTTACTTGAAAATAACTTTTTTAAACATTTAAGGAGGCAGAACGAAAAATTGAGCAAGTAGAAATATACCCTACCGGTAATCAATCTACTGGAATGTGCAGGAATGGAAATAAATATTATTAAACTATTTCTCTAATCTCTAATTAGCAAACACAAAGAAGTTTAATAAAAAATCTGTTTTGAGATCTTTTTACTTAGGCTTATAAAAACACAATGGCTGGAGGCTGCGGAGGAGAATACATTTTTTTATTGCATGAATCGTATGCCAATGACGCAGATTGGCGTCAGCAGTTGGCGGTTATAGGTAGTGTGGAAGGCCTGGGGGTTCTAGTGTTAACCTCATGGCTTGACTTTTGCTTTTACATGCACTGTCAATGTTGGACCTTACAAAAAGAGGTGTTTGCCTTCCAAATCATGTCCAGTCAATTCTATTTACCATAGGGGGACTCCACTCAAACTCTAGAAACATCTCAAGGATGGTCAATGGAAACAGTATGCACATGACCCCCATTTCAAGTACAGCTTATGTCCTGCCTTCTGCAATAATTTGCAGGCTGATATTTATATTTTTTTGTTAATGCATTTGAAAAATAGCTTTTTGCTTAGTCATTATGGGTTATTGTATGTATGTAGATTGATATGAGGGAAAAAGATAAGGGGTGTCAATTCTTTCCCAATGCATACTACAGTACATGGCATTAGGATGGAATGAAACATAAAAGGATTTATTTTGTACCCATAGCGAGATACCATGCTGATATATGTATTTTGTTTTGTAGATCTACATTGGCCACATAGTTAAGTATGGTGCGGCAGATGAGGATGGACGTCTGCGTTCAGGGGACGAGCTCATCTGTGTGGATGGCACAGCGGTGGTTGGCAAGTCTCACCAGCTGGTGGTGCAGCTGATGCAGCAGGCGGCCAAGCAGGGCCACGTCAACCTCACTGTCCGACGCAAGAGCTCCGGCTACGGGGGTGAGGAAGGGCCAGAGACAGTACTAGCATATTCATACACACCCAAACACTCAACAACAACTACATTGCCACCTACACGTCTTAATGATGTGTGGCTTCATTAAAAAATGTTCAAAGGTCTGAGCCTGTACAGCCTTGGGATGTACTGTATGCAAAGATTTATTATTTAAAAGTTATTTTAAACAGTGAGAGGTCTTTACTGCTATGGGGCTTAGGGTATTTTGGCACCATGATTTCTTTTACAAGCCTTAAGGAAAAGTGTCAAGATAATTTTTTTGTATACTTGCACAATTTGCATGCCACCCTCCTCATGGTGTTACCTTCCCGAGGTAGCAGAATGACACAAGGTCAAAAGGACCCCTGGGATTCTCCATTGTAAGGAAAAGTCAATTTGACTTGTGCTGTACATGTTGAAGCAACAAAAAAACTATGGATCTAAATAATGTGTGCTTTAAGCAAAGTTAAATAATGTAAATGTTTTCTAATAGGCCTTTTTCCCCAAAATAAACATCACAAAACCCATCAAAGAAACAAGACTGTACACCCTTAATGTTAAGTTAATGTAAGTAGGGTTTCAGATATCTTTGTTCCCATTTTTCTCCCAATTCCCAATGACCCTGCCCTGTTGGAAGTTCCACAGTTCCTTGAACAGATGAGGGATGGTGAGGGATGCGCACATGGTTCATCCAACCACATGTCGCCAAGCCTCCAATTTTTTTCACACTGCTCATCCAACACGGAAACCCTTAGTCAGGTCATGCATGGTATTGTTTGATGACATTCACCAATTATATTTCCGCTATTGAATTTGAAGGTCAATTTATGCTGCCTAGTTCTGGAAGTCCAGGGAAAGCCAGAGAACACATTGTCTGGCTTGAACCACTGACTATCATGATGTAGATTGTCCTGCAATGCAGTGACTTAGCCCACCATGCCACACAGACCCCACTAGGTTTTCAGATGTTGAAAGGATTTTGTAATTGCTTATGTCTAGTCTAGATGAAGGTTAACTTTAAGCTTTGGGCAGATGTTATTGTTGTGTCAGTAGCGTTATGCAATGCAAACATTTCTGACCATGAGGTTATGTCACAGATCAAACTTTTCTATAAAGTCTGCAAAACAGGTGGGTTTGGCAGATGCTACACCTGGTTCAAAAGCACATTTTTTAAATAAATAATATAACATAATAAAAGCAATGAAAAACATTGCTTTTGAAATGCACTAACATATAAACAATAGGCTATGAGTTATCGGTGAGCCTAAACTAATCTTCAATGCAACAATGAAATTAAGTTTGATGGCTAAATATACATAAAAGAGTTTGATTTGAAAATGATTTATTTGTACAAATTGCTTAAAACATTACCCTGAACCATGAAATAAATGTTAGTCTAATACATCACTGATCAATGTGGACATAAAACAATTATTACCTTGAACCAGAAATAGGTCTTATATATGAAGCTCCAATATTGTACAGTTGCAATCAAAAGTATTCAACCCCCATTGCAAATTGATTTTATTGTCAAAATGTACAGGACTGTGAGCTGTTTGCAATGAACAAATCAAACAAAAGCAATTGAAATATGGCAATTGTTTAAAGTTGTTTCCCCAAATACAACTGAAAATGCAACTCACAATGAAATCTCCGGTCTTATATTATATATAAAATATTTTGTGAAGTTTGTTTTTTGCCAGTTACCTACAGGTAAAACAATAAATCTGAATTCTCTGTGGGGAACATACATTAATACATTTCATATAACAAGATGTTGTAACAAGCCTTATTATGGGCTATCTTTAGCCTTTGCTTCATGGGTTGTTGTGAGCTTTGCTAATAATTTTCTTTATTCTCTGTCTTGTTCTCTTGCTCAGTATCTAAAGGAGAAGGCGAAGTGCCTCCATCCCCTGCCTCATCCCACCACAGCAGCACACAGGCCCCCTCCCTGACAGAGGGTAAACGAACCCCCCAGGGCAGTCAGAACTCCCTGAACACTGTCAGCTCAGGCAGTGGCTCCACCAGTGGCATTGGCAGCGGGGGAGGAGGTGGTTCAGGCAGTGCCGTGGTCCCTGCAGCACTGCAGCCGTATGATGTGGAGATCCAACGTGGAGAGAACGAGGGCTTTGGCTTTGTCATTGTGTCGTCTGTCTCCAGGCCTGATGCTGGGACTACTTTTGGTGAGTGGGATGGGCTACGCTGTCCCGGGTTACACTGCTCGTTCAACATGGAAGCTTCTAGTCAGCCCCTGAGTGGAAGGATGACACATTTGCCAAATACAAGCACATTATATATACAAAATTATAATATTGTGAATTTTGTTAAAAAAGGGACACCTTCATATATTATATTCATAGATTCATTATACATAAAGTGACATATTGCAAGCCATTTTTTGTTTCAATTTTGACGTTTACAGGTTACAGCTCATGAAAATCTAAAATCCAGTATCTCAAAATATTATAAAGTAAGAATTTATAATACAGAAATGACAACCTGAGAAGAGTTTTCTGAAACATATATTAATTAATGCACTCAATACTTGGTCAGGGCTCCCTTTTGCATGAATTACTGCATCAATTTGGCGTGGCATAGAGGCAATTTTTCCCTTCCAGTCAATTTTTCATGAATATGATTTGACACAGCACTCTGCAAACAGCCAGCCCTTTCAGCAATTACCTGTGGTTTACCCTCCAAAGGGAGGGTGTCAATGTGTGTCTTCTGGACAACTGTCAAGTCAGCAGTCTTCCCCATGATTGTGGTCCTGTGTACTGAACTTGAAGCTTAGGAAACTCTTCTCAAGTCAACACTTCTGTATACATTTTTTATTCTAATATTTTGAGATAATCAATTTTTGTTTCCATTGAGCTGTAAGCTGTAATCATCAAGATTGACACAAAAAGGATCTTGAAATATATCGCTTTATGTGTAATTTATGTAGAATATATGAAGGTGAAATGCACCTGAATACTTCCACACTTGAAATCACAGGCGCCTGATCTGCACACAAGGTTGTTACTGGAGAGCGTGGTAAGATACGCTAGTCCAACCTAGTGCTGGGCGGTATACTGGTTCACACCGAATTCCGGTGATTATTTTTGTTATGATATGAATTTTTTATATACCACGATACCGGTGTATTTGAATACATAACGTCCGGAACGCTACGCTGCGCGACACTGTTTCAGTTCGGACCCTTTTCAATGTGGCACTTCTAAACACGCATAGTGCGACTGCGAGGCATGGTGAGGGTAAACAGTAGTGCTCAGGGGCCGGTTGCACCAGCTACACATATATAGGTCCTAACTGTACGACCGACCTAAAATGCCCTTTACGTCAGACTTTATACCTGTTGCACCAGCCGGGCGTAAGCTCTCAATGAGCTACTTATAGTAACTAGCAGGCACAGCCAGGGCGCAGGGTGCTGATTTATATAAATAATCTAAAATGTATAGTCTTTCTGACTCTCTGATTGAATAAAGATTTAGCTGTGATTTATTTGGAGAAAGACCGTTTTGTTCAATCGAAGATACAGGGCATATTATTTACGTTTGCACCAAACTACATGGACTATGAATCAAATGCCTGGAAATAGCCAACGTGTTGTTTGTTAAAACTATGTTAGAAACAAATCTGGATCAGTCACCTTCAGCTGTGCGATTCATCCCAATATGTAAAACATTGTTTTCCATCACTACAGTATTGAACATTAATGCTTGTTAAGACTGACGCTTCACTGCCCTTCCTCATGCTAAATTGTGAATATATTTTCTGTTATCTTTCACAATTTAGGACGATGCTAGTTGTTTTGTCTAACTAATGTTGGTTAAAGCAGCAAATTCCATGTATTTTTCATACCGTAGTGCACAGCACACATACGCATTCTTTGGCTTTGTAACTCAGAACGATTAGTAAACATGTTTAGCTATTTACATTTCTCTTGCAGGCACATGGAATTTAGGGATCCATTTATTTTTAGTGGAATTTATTATTACATGAAAATAATATGTTTTTAAGCCAATGTAATGCAAGTATTTTAATGGTAGCTTCTCTTTTCTTTTACACTTGCTTATGGAACGAAACGTTTGCCAGGGGGCAACATTGGAACGTTTAAAACTTTCTTCGTCCATTTGATCTATTTGGATTAAGGAAAGAACACTGTCTAGCAACTATCACTAGGAATATTCTGATCTCACGGATGCGCATTGCTTACGGTGGACTTAGCTACGACTAGTCTTATTTTTATTTGGTGCAACAGCTGTAAATTCTACTCACAACATCAGATACGAGCAATTTGCTCCACCACCTTATCCACAAGCACGTCTTGTAATATCATAAAATATATGAATCTACGGCAATAATTCATTTCTCAACCAGTAGAAAATGCTGGGAACACCTGATTATGCATGGAAAAAAATAAAAAATACCGTCATATACCGTGAAACCAGTAGAATTTTGAAAAATACCGTGATATATATTTTTGGTCATACCGCCCAGCTCTAGTCCAACCTTTCTATTCACCTACCCTGGGCAGCGCTGTACCAATTTGTGACGCCCCAAACTAGGTCTCCCTGCATAGTCAGAATTTCCGTGACCAGGATCAAACCCTGGCAACTTGAAGTAGTTGTCCTGCGAAGAAGCAACTTAGCCACCTATGCCTCACAGAGCCTGAGCCCCCTTTTAATATTCAATATAGGGTTGAGAGGTCTTGAACTCTGAATAATTTGCTAACATGTAGCCTGTAATCTGGGTGACGCTTGATTCTGCTTTACATTACTTTCACTTCTACAGTACTTTCTTTCTCAGGTATCCAACCCATTTCAGTTTAATTTATGTCCAGATACTGTATCTTCATTTGATTTTCCTGTTGTTACACAAATTTCTGTTCATTCATATCACAAAATGCCTATAGTGAATTGTAGGTTTAGAAATGCTTCAAAATACTTTTACTATGTCAGGATTCCTAGAATTTTTTATAAATCCCTAAAGGAAAATGGATCCACAGAGTATTTGCTGCAAGATAATTTTTTCCCTGAGAAAAACTCTGTCAAATTAGGGTATAGCATTTGTAAACAACTGCTTGAACAATTTTCAAGTGACTGAGTAGAAGTTATTTCCAATAATAACTACAAGTTAGCAGTTTGAGACAGGGAAAGTGTGTTTCTGGTGCATGACAGAACCTATATCTGCCAAGTAGCTCTTCTGTAAAGACAACAATAAGAGTACATACACACTGCCATCTGCCACTGAGCAACATGATTTATGTAATTTCTTGGAGGTGAAATTGCAATATTTTGACAGTCACTCCTACTTTATGAATAGGAAGGGAGCTGTTTGTCGGGAGTGGACTTGATGACACAGCCCCGAGGTCAGAAATGACACAATCATGCGCTTAGGGTAACAGAACCCTCTTTATGTAGCCATGTGCATTCACCGCTAGGGATAAGGCTGGCTGATGCTTTATCAAAAACACCATCATCACAGATTCAGAGACAGAGTCACGGCTTGGCCGGCCCTGGCTGATTCACTCAGCATGTAATTGAAGTTCCATTGAACGCAATCTATAGCTGTCCATACTGTTTATGTATGAAGGCAAAATAGTGAAATGGGTCCCATTAGGGTCACTCAGCCATCAAAGAGGGATGAGAAATGTTCTCCTCTGAACAAATTTGGTATCAAGCTCCCTCTGATGAGTTTGCAGCACCAATGTCACACCAAGGTCTCCTTCCACACCCTACACAAAGCCAGAGGGATCTAGCGTGGTGTGAACCATGCAACCGGGCATGGTTAGCTACTGGTGGGTGCAAAGAGCCCTGGTTATATTTATCCTGAGGGCTGTAGTTAAAGCCCCATAAAAAAATAGAAGTATCAGTAGGCGATGTTTATGTATAATTTATACAAGCAGGAAACAACCCACTGGGACTTGAGGTTTTTCTTTTCCGGGCGGCCTGAATGTGCTCGTCTGTGCTTCATGCAGCAGGATCCTTAACCCCTACTGGTCTCTGCATCAACTTATCTCATATATTCTAACAGTATCATTTGAGAGCTTCTTTCTGTCTCCTCTCACTGTGCCTGATGCTTTTAGCCCCCTTCACCCCTGTAGGGCTGCCATGAATGAATGTGCTGACGGGAAGGATTCTCTCCCCGGTCTCCCCCTCGGCTCGTCGAACAGAGACATGAGAGGAATATGACGATCGCTAGCAGACGTCCACTATCTGTACAGTCTTAAACCTGAGATGGCCATGGATGTCAATGGCTATTGGAAAGGATAAAGAGCTTTAGCCTTCCATGTGCATCAGGCTTTTCAAACCCATTTTCAAACACCCTATTTTCTCCATCCCCTGTGTCTTGCCATTCTGGTGCTTGTGCTCAGCATATTGTGTATTATATACTGAGTATTTGTCACACCTGGTAATGTCCCATACCTCATAATTTAGATGGTGGCAGGACACAAGTGCAGTTTTTAATCAAGATGGAGGGAGGTGATGTGATAAATATGGATGTGGGGGAAAGAGGGAGGGGTGAAGGGGAGGGAGAGAGAGATCGCTCCCGAGGGTTTGTTCAGAGCTGATCTGTAAACAACATGCGCCATCACTCGGCTCCAAGAGCTTCTGTTGCTTTGCCTCTGTAGCTCGCAAACAGCCCCACGCAATGCTAGCATAACATAACGTGTAGCCTCTGCAGTGCAGTATCTTTCCTCGTGTCACTCTCTTCAGGAATCCATCTCATCCATCTGAGTCATTCCTATGGTGAGAAACAAAATTACATCCAGTGTCTAAACCGTTCCATTGGGGCACAGACTGCATCCTCCCCATCGATTTCCGACTCTGGTGGGGGAGGGGAGCAAAGTGTTAGGGCCACGTCAAGGCCGTAGATATCCGAAGGAGTGATGGCCATGATCACTCTGACCAGTTCCCTATGATTTAGGTCCAAATAGTAAGCGCGGCAGTGGTCCAGAAGATGATAGCAGAGACTGAGGGACGCTCTCCTAACCCATGAATTCCCTAATGACCACACTACAGTATATGAGTCGATCCACCAGTAAGGTTCTAAGCAGTGTTCTGCTTGTGTTCAGCCGTATTTGGCCCATTTTTCCACTGTGAGGGTGGGCTGGATCCTGGGTTGTCCACTCTGGGTGAATGGACTGTGCGTGTTTGGATGATTAACTCTTTGTCTTCTTCTCATTTTCCTTTTTCTTTTCTTTTTCCCATCCTCTCTGTCTATTCTCCATAATCAAATGACACAAATTAATAACCAAATCACATAAACGCAAACATGCACACTGCACTTTAACATCAAAGCTGGAAATGCATGTGTGGCCATGCCCCACAAAATAGGGCGCATCATCGAGGGGAGCCCTGCAGACCGCTGTGGAAAGCTGAAGGTGGGAGACCGAATCCTGTCAGTCAACAGCTGCTCCATTACCAACAAATCCCACTCGGACATCGTCAACCTGATCAAAGAGGCCGGGAACACCGTCTCTCTGAGGATAATTCCGGGTGATGGTAAGCCTTTTCTGCACTGGGCTGTTTCATAATGCAGTAGGGAGATGACTTATTCATGGGTCTCGTGGGAGGAAACGGGCATCATTTCGCTGCACGGCCAGAAGCACTTTCCATCTAGCAGCACCCTGGATCCCTATGAATCTAAACGGGGTCTTGGTTGGTTTCTGAATGGGAGACCAGATGCTGCTAGAAGGGTTGTTGTAATAAAGTGCAACGCTGCATGATACATTGCATCCAAATGTTTCAACACGGATGCTGACAAAATTATTCAACTCCCATTGCAAATCAGGTATATTGTCAAGCTTTACAGACTTTCAGCTGTTTGCAATAAACAAATTAAAACAAAAGTGATTTAAATAGTTCATCACAACAAATGCATCAAGTGGTTTCTGCAAAGTCAACTGCAAATGCATCTGATAATGACTTTTCCAGTCTAAAAAATGTTCAACCCCTTTCTGGCAAGCATTTTTAGTACTTAGTAGGGCACCCTTTTGCTGTAATGACCTGCTGCAAACAAGATGCATAGACAGACACCAGCCTTTGGCAGCATTTCTCAAGATTTTTTGCCTATTCCTCATGAGCAATGGCCTCCAGTTCATTCTTGGGTATGCGTGATGCAACTGCCTTCTTCAAATCCCACCAGAGATTTTCTATGGAGTTCAAGACAGGTGACTGTGATGGCCACTAGAATCTTCCAGTACTTATTCTGCAACCAAGCCTTGGTGGAATTTGAGGAATGCTTGGGATCATTGTCCTGTTGGAAGGTCCAAGATTCAGCTTCCTTCCAGATGGCAGGACATTTTCTCCTAGGATTTCCTGATACATCAATGAATCCATCTTGCCTTCCACACACTCCAGATTTCCTGTGCCACCACCAAGCTGAACTGTGGGTGTTCTTTTCAGCGTATGCTTCATTCTTCTTCCTCCGGACATAACGCTGATCCATCATGCCGAAAAGTTCCTTTTCCATCGACTCCTTGTGTCCAGATCGGGCGCCTGTTGGTTCAATTGCAGAAATATAGACAGTGAACGTAATGATCTTTTGTATGATCCAATTGGCAGCTGGGTGACATGTGGTTGGATGAACCATGTGCTCACCCCTTGCCATCCCATAGATCTGTACAAGCAGTTGCAGAGCTGTCGACAAGGCAGGATTAGAAGGAATTGGGAGGGGAGAAAATTTGGGAAAATTCACAAAAGATAACAAAATGAAAGAATACGTCTCGCTGCAGGTCTTTTGCAGTAACCCAATGTTGTTTTTTGTATTCTGTTCCTTGTTTGTGAAGTCATAATGAGTTGCATTTTCAGTTGTATTTGGGGATACCACTTGATGCATTCGTTGTGTTTAGATATTTCAATAGCTTTTGTTTGATTTGTTAATTTCAAACAGCTGAAAGTCTGTACATTTTGACAAACTCGATTTGAACAGCACATTAAGGAAATTCTAACCAAATCTAAACCCCTCCTATATATCCCATTGGTTGTTAGAAACTTTACCCAATCCTGATTTGACCAAATAATCAGTGAACAGGTACATAGCATATCAGTATTTCAAATATATACAGAGACTTCTCACAGATTGTACTGTACATATTATGTGCTTCAAGCCAGACACTGTGAATATCTCTGACAGTGAAACTGTTTCAGAGAAGAATGTCTGATTGTCAGTTGACATTTGTTTGTTGACTCTACTAGAGTGTCTGATAGGCAGACAGGAAAAGTGTCATTTAAATATATTGCAGTTTACAGTACAAATTTGGCAAGAGTTGCCTGTTTTGAAATGAAGGGATTACGGGTGCAGTAAAATGTAGTTTCTTTGTAATCAGCTCTTCCTGTCAATTTAAATCTTCAGAGTCTGTATGGAATGAAGTGGTGTAAAATGCATGTACAATACTGGTCATGGCTGGAGCAGTCTTTGGCAGGTAACAGACTTCCTCTTAATGACTGGATGTGTTGTGCCATGGACCAGAACAACAATACAGCAGGCTTCTAGAATGCCCTGTCATTGGCTGAGCTAAGAGAAACAGCAGACCAATTGCAGGTGTCTACATGCTAGGTTTGTTGTTCTGCCTCTGAAGGG
The DNA here is from genome assembly GCA_016801145.1 of Umbra pygmaea. Taxonomy (NCBI): domain Eukaryota; kingdom Metazoa; phylum Chordata; class Actinopteri; order Esociformes; family Umbridae; genus Umbra; species Umbra pygmaea. The sequence continues at coordinate 45,666 of JACXGM010002571.1, forward strand.
CCCTCTGGAGATAAGAAGTTGCAGCTTCATTAAGATGGCAGAGGCGGAGAAAAAAGAACACACACAATGGAACAGAATGCTAAAAAAAGCATGGCAGTTATTTTTTAAGACCACAGTGATAATGGCTTCTACTTATCGGTCAGATAACACACTTAGAAGATAGAAGCCATGCAACCACGACCTTTGTTAACTAGACCATGTCATTTTGTGTGGTTACATTTGTTGTTGAATCGCTAAGGTTGTGCCCGTAGAGAGGTGTGGCTGTTGGTTGACGACATGCAGGGCTGCCAGAGTTACGAGAGCAATGAATAAGTCAGGCTGGTGAACTTGCTAACTTCAGGTAGAACCAGGGGTGGACTGGGACCAAAAATCGGCCCTGGCATTTTGGCGTTGAACATATTATTTAGAACAAGGGTGTCAGAACGTTCATGCATGACGGGTCATCTCTACCAAATATAATAGCAAACTTAAGTTTGACACCTGTGATTTACAACAATTAGGTCTAAAACACGCAGTTGGGCATGGAGTTTTGACAAGAATCACTTTGCATAATTGATGTTTAGAATCATTTCATGAACACAATAACATGAACAATGGTGTGTTGATTAAATAATTCTGAATAACATGTTATTCACAAAAACTCACAGGTCAAATTGTCTGAGCTAGGTT
>JACXGM010002572.1:0-46183 GCA_016801145.1 Umbra pygmaea
GCAGCCTTTGATAACAAGTGTGCACCAATGCAGCCTTTGATAACAAGTGTGCACCAATGCAGCCTTTGATAACAAGTGTGCACCAATGCAGCCTTTGATAACAAGTTGATAAGGAAGTAGACTAGTGTGTGCAATTTTGCACAAAATATGGATAGGCATGCCCAGTGGTATGACCTGCGTTTGTTTTTTTAAGTAAACAAAATGAAATATGTAGAAAATAAAATGTGAAATGGTTAATTATGGTAAGATCATCTTTACAGATAGGAAGGATTTGAAAATAAGAAATCCACTCTTGTTTTATGATTTAACAGAGGACCATGAACTGCACCATTCAAGTCAAGAGAATGTCCAGAAGTTGATGTGTTTTACTAAACCCCTAGACACCCTGGTAATTGTCACCCTCGGAGTTTCAACATCAACACGTAACCATGGAAGGCACTCAGAGCGAGGGGATATGGCATAGAGTCATTGTATATGCAACCAAATATTAACAACTATATTGTGCCTCCTTGTGTTTAAATCGGGTACCTGTAAATTCAATCAATGAACGTAATCATCCCGTGCACGCCCCTCGTCATCCCACAGATCTGTCCAGGGAGTTGCAGCGCTGCAGACAAGGCATGATTAGTGGGAATTGGGACGGGAGGAAAAGAAATTCCAATGTTTTTGCCCAAAAATGGGGAAAACTATGTTCAAAAGTTTCTATGGTTTCTAAACGGTTCATCCGATATGTATGAATGTACCATCAAATTAAAGCTGACAGTCTGCACATCAACCTCATTGTCATTGCTAGAGTACACAACCAAAATAACCAAGAAATGTTCACTGTCCATAATATGATGATCACTGTATATCATCTACACTTAGTGGCCAATTTGTTAAATATGACCTGCTGTTTATAAAGAAATGTCCTATAGACAATTACTCGAATAGCCATGGCTTGCTATACAAAGCATCAAGTCAGTTCAATACTTTTGGTATATAAATTACAAGGGTAAAAGGAGAAACTTTGAGTGTGGTAAGATTCCCAGAGAGCCATTGCCAATGATCTTAGAGGTGAATGTGTTTTTAGTTTTTGTGAAACTAAAGACCAGAGTTTCCCAGGATGATTACTATTGGTTAGTGGTGCTCTCTCCACTCTGTTACCTTTGTTCGTTTACCATAAGCCTCTCCTGCTGCTATTGATGTAGTCTTTGGCTCAGCTTTCCCCCAAAGGAAGGCAAAGTCCATAGATCTGCTTGTGCTGACATGGATAAACTCTACCACAGTACACCTGCGAGGAGGGCCAGACCATGTCCCACAGCAAGCCAGGAACATGTTAAAAAACATTCTGCGGTTTGGTTTTCAATTGCCTCCGCCAACACACATGCTGAGCAGCCTGGCAGATGGGCAGGGTAAATGAGGTGATAACTTGTTAGAACCGGACAAAGACACCAGGGTCTGGATGGCGTAGAGGGCTAAGTCACTGCATTGCAGGACAAGCTACGTCATGATAGTCAGTGGTTCAAGCCTGTCTATGGGTTCTCCGACATCTGCCAGGCCTCCAGCAACTGGACAAAAGCTTTGGATAACCAGTTATAACTGGAAAAGATTTTGGATAACAGATTGTAGATGGACAAATACATGAACAGTTGCTATGGAAATTATTCAACCCCCATTGCAAATCAGGTTTATTGTCAAAATGTACAGACTTTTATCTGTTTGCAATGAACACATCAAACAAAAACTATTGAAATAGCTCAACACATTGACTGCTTCACATGGTTTCACCAAATTCAACTGCAAATGTAACTGATAAATTTCTCCAGTCTCAAAATAATTCAACCCCTTCATGGCAAGCATATTTAGTATTTAGTAGAGCACTGTTATGCACTGTTTGCTTTTATAAACTGCAGCAAATTAGATGCTTAGACAGACACCAGCCTCTGGCAGCATTCCTGAGGAATTTTTGTCCATTCCTCACGAGCAAAAGCCTCCAGTTCAGTAATATTCTTGGGTTTGCGTGCTGCAACTGCCTTCTTTAAATCCCACCAGATATTTTTATGTGTTTCAAGTCAGGTGACTGTGATGGCCACTGTAGTATCTTTCAGAATTTATTCTGCGACCAAGCCTTGGTGGACTTTGTGGTATGCTTGGAATCATTGTCCTGTTGGAATGTCACCCAAGCTTCAGCTTCCTCACAGATGGCATAACTTTTTCTCCTAGAATTTGTTGATACTTCAATGAATCCATCTTGCATTCCACATGCTGCAGGTTTCCTGTTACAGAGGATGCAAAGCAGCCCCAGAGAATTACTGAGCCACCACCATGCATAACTGTGGGCAGAGTGTTCTTTTCAGCATATGCTTCATTCTTCTGCCTCTAGGTATACTGCTCATCCATCGTGCTCAAACTTTCCAGTTTTGTTTAATAGCTCCACAGATCAGACTCCCAAAACCTCTGTGGCTTCTTTATATGAATTTAAGCATATTGGATCCAACTTTTCTCGAAATTCTGGCATGGAAACCTTCTGCGTTTAATACGCAACTACATGCCTTACATGCCTTACTTACTTTTGCAGTCACTCCAGGGTTTTTCACAACCTGCCTTCTCAGATATCTGGCTGCAGCCATTGATAGCTTTATTTTTTTACTTTAAACTTGTGAACTTCCAACTCAAGCACACCTGGTACAACTAAGGAAGCCCTTAAAAACTCCTGTTTTGCATATTTGTGCTGTTGTGAGGGATTCTATTTAGGGGGTTGAATAATTATGAGACTGGAGAAGTCATTATGAGTTGCATTTTCAGTCAGATTTGGGGAAAACACTTGAAGCATTTGTTGTGTTGAGCTACTTCAATTGCTTTTGTTTGATTTGTTCATTGCAAACAGTTGACAGTCTGTACATTTTGACAATAAACCCAATTTGCAATGGCAGTTTAATAATTACTATTGCAACTGTATGTTTTACATACAAAACAAGCCCAATGCTCCTGTTCTATTTTGTATACTATTTTACTCAACTGCAAGACTAAACAAATCACTAAATAAATAGCATATTCATACTTTTTACATTATAAGTTTTTACTCTATTGTGTATCAATAATACTACTACGTTACTATAACCAAACCCCTTCTTTGCTTGACAATGTTTTTATTTACTTTTGATGTTGACAGGAGTAAGCATTACTCAGCAATATTATAACCTGTGTTCTTGACAAAGTAAATGTTTTTGAGTATCAGTTCCGTATAAAGGTTTTTGAGATTATTTGTTTACAGACAGTTTATCACAAACCCTTTAGTAGCAATCTAACAAAGTACAGAGTTTGATTTTGCTTCCATGTATAGTGGTGAAGAATTTCCCTTTGTAGAAGACCTGTACTATCTGTGCTTCCCCACCTCTTCAACACCATCATGTAAACCTTATTCTAATTTTCTCTCATTAAACTCACTTTCTTTTTACTTGCAAACACACGCAAAAACCTTTAGCCCGCCTTATCCACTGAACAGTATCAACGTAGTCATCATCAGTTGCCCAAGCTGGTAGTAAGCTGTCAGTTTCCTAGAATCAATTACCTTATCACTGTCCCACCCAAAGGCCAGGGGTAGAAGCAATGCACCCTACATATCGGTGGTCAAGTCAAACTGTGGGTCAATTCAGGAAGTTAACTATAAGTCAGTTATTTTAAACAACTACATTTATTTTCAGGCACTTGTCCTTGAACCTATAAAGTAGAAGACATTTATGAACAAATTACATCTTGAAGTGACTGCCCATACTTCTAAATGACCCCAAACTGGAATATTCACATTTACACATTAGCACTAATTTTAAAACTACAAATGTGTGCGTGTGTAACTGGGAATTTCAAAGCAGGTCCAAACAGGAGTAGGAAAACCAAGTTCAGATAGCGGGCCTTTTTAAGGTATTGCTCATGTTCGCAAGTGCTACACAAGAGCCGTTGGTGCAAGAGCTTTCATTCATAAATATGTTTTTCTCCAAATAATGGGAACATAATATTCTGAAAGCAGGAAGCCATGAGAATAAAGAAATTAGATCAATGATAAATTTTTACTTGTCTGTATCACTTGGAGGCCTTCTCGAATAGAAACAGAAATGTAATCATTAATATATTTAACAGGAACTCCCTAGGCTCCCTAGCAGTCAAACAAGTTCTTCCTTTTAATTTCTCTCACCCACCTAAATTATATGCATTTTCCACTGACCAATTATGTGCTATTAAAAATAGGCTCCATTTTACTCGTAAAAGTGCTTGCTGAACTAAGCCAAAGCTTCCTTGTGTGATTCTTTGTTTAACTGAGGTCTTGACATCAATGGATAAAGTTTATGAGTGACTGTGCTTCCCAAACTGCATCGTGTGTCCTATGTAGTGCACTTCGGGCCATGACCAGATATACATTTAGGACACATTACCCAATGTCCCTGAAGGCCTGTCATGGAGTAATGTGCAGTTGATTTGAAGAAAGAGGAAGGAGAAAGATAACCGAAAAATATATTACACAAACGGTGGTACCCATTGTAAATAAAACAACCGTTTCCTGGTTTCAAGTTTGAATAGTCATATGCAGACTGCAGTACACAAAGCGAAGTATACATTGATGCTCTTTACAACAAAAACAAAACCACAGCATCAATTATATAATACAACTAATAATAATAGAAGAAATGAATAGTATTTGGCAGTAATTGCTTTATACCATATAAACGACATAAAACATTTCTTGCTTAACGGTATGTAGAGGAGGTTTATAGATGATGCAATCCTGAGTCAGGGTTGTGTGAGTGAAGTCATGTAGAGAACTACGCTTCTAAAACCCTGGGCGGGTGAAGCATGCCAGGACGACATGTGGAGTGCTGATATGATATCAGCAGCAGCACAGGGCGTTTTTAAGGTATGGCTCATGTTCTCAAGTTACACAAGAGCCGTTGGTGCAAGAGCTTTCATTCATAAATGTGTTTTTTCTCAAAATAATGGGCACATAATATTCAGAACTACACTCAAAATCCTTGAACACCCAGGAATTTTCAGCAGCCATTATTTCAGTGATGACGATCCCTTTATCTTATCCATAATTTCAATATAAATTCTGATCAATTTAATGCCATCTTGATGAATGATCGTGTCCATTTCTAAACGTGTAAATTCCTGGTTGTTCTATAACTTTTGACTGGTAGTGTAAGAGTGAACTCACTATGCAATATATTGTAGATACATAGGTCATAGTAAAGATATAGATCACGATAAGATAGAACCTGTCAAAGAACAACCATCAATAATACTAATTATAAAACCAGACGAATCAATCAATCTAGAGTAGCAATATTGTTGGGATGAATTAATTTTAAATAACGTTTTAACTTTTTGTATTCAAGTTCATGTTTAATGTCACATGCACCGACAAAATGCAGATGTATTTACAGTAAAAGTTGTGCCACAGCTCCAGCAATGAACTAATTATTAAAATGTTTATTAGAAAACAATAAGATATAAAAAAGAGACTTGAGATTGAGCATAATATGTACAAGCTGTAAACACTACACAGTACCCACAGAATTATACCGTGTGATGATCAATACACATGATCAATACACGATGATCAAATTATTGAACTCACAAATTTCTTGGTACTTATTAGAAATTATCAAAATTATTTGGTATTGACTATTCTTTTTACAAATTGAATAGAACTTTTCACTTGTATACTTTATTGTCCTTAAAGCAAATTCGTTATGTAGACAGCAATACAAACAAATAGAGCAAGCAACACAACACATTTGATTCATGACATAACATATTAATTTAGTAAAACATGAAAATGACAGCCAAAAATATTGGGACCATGAACCGAAAATTTGATTTCACAGCCTTTGAAGACAATAACTGCAATCAAGCACTGTCTGTAACTCTGAATGATATTTCTACACTTCCTGACTGGTAGTTGGGCCCACTCTTCTTTAGTGAACTGCTCCAGTTCTCTCAGGTTTGATGGGTGCCTTTCTTCACAGATGCTCAATGGGATTTAGATCAGGACTCATAGAAGTCCACTTCAGAATGGTCTGTTTTCTTCTCATTTATTCTTGGTGCTTTTGATGAATATTTCAGGTGATTATTGCGCTGGAGGCATGACCAGTGACTGAGACACAGCCTTATGTGGAGACACTGAACAGGAGACACTGAATGCGGAACAGTTCTTAATTTATTGGAAACACACAAGGTGAGGCACGTACCAACAAGAACTGTTTCTAATGGTATGCAGGTAATAGATTACAGGCAACGCCTGGGAACAGGAAAAGCGCTAAGTAAAACAATAATGCTGGCTCAGGTTACATTCACCCTCATTGACTCTGCCATTATCTCTTAACTTATACTATTGTCTAAAATGACTTCCTGTTCCCTGGATCCCATTCTTGCAGCTATAATTAAAGCCTGCCTGCAGTCTGTCCCTACATCACATGTATTATCAATCTCTCCCTCACCCATGCCACTGTCCCCTCTATCTACAATACTGCTGCAGTCACACCCATTTTAAAGAAACCTGAACTGCAATTCACCATCCTTAATAATGTCCATCCCATATCCATCCTTCCTTTACTTGCCAAAACCTTGGAAAAGTCTGTTGCCTCTCAACTTTAAACAATGACCTGTTTGAGCCTCTTCAGCCTAGCTTCCGTCCACTCCAATGTACAGAGACTGCATATCTCAAAGTCCTTGAATGACGTCCTCCTAGATACTCCTAGATACCCCTTTCACACAGTGAGGCACCAGATACCCCTCACCAAGTTTGGGGGTCTGGGTGTTGAGGGAACTGCACTCTTCTGGCTAAAAGCTTATCACATCAACCGGACCCACTATATCCCACTCAGTGACCACAAATCAGAAATAATTGCAGTCACCCAGGGAGTCCCCCAGGGCTCTGTTCTGGGTCCCCTACACTTCATCATCTACATCCTCCCCCTTGGTCAGATCCTCCACCATTTGTACCTTGACTTTCATTGCTTCACCGACAACACTCAGATCTACCTCAACACCAATTCTCTCACCCACCGCTGGCCCATATTGAAACTAATAAAAACATGGATGCACCATAGATGCACCAAGTCAATGGTGAAAAAACTTAACTTCTCCTCATAGGCACTAAATTTACCCTCATTAAAACTGGCACTTTCTCTCTCACTGTCAATGACACTGTTGAATTCCCCTCCCCCTATGCTTGCAACCTAGGTGTCATCCTTGACTCCACATTCTGTCTTGAGCAACACAAAACAGATTTTGAAATCCAAATTTTTTTCATTGCTCCCTCTCTGCAGCCAGGCTTTTCAAGACCCCTATCCTTCGCAAACTCCACTGGCTCCCACTCTGCAGCCAGGCTGGGTCCGGAAAGTTTAGCCCCTTCCAGGGCTTCCCAGTGGATATCCTATCCCCAGGCCTCCACCTCCTCATCGACACACTTATATCAAACAGCGAAACATAATGACGACCTCCACATTGACAAAGAAGCAGACACACCTGGAGAAAATCGAGACTATATAGGGACAGTATTTAGAGATGAAACACGGTGATACTAAATGAATAATATGAGACAGGTGTGTGGGCATAGATATGACTAGAGGAAGACCTGATAAGCCAATGGGATACAATGTCCGATTTGTCTAGAGGAATGTGCCTGAAAACATGGAGTAGGTTATTCAGGCAGAGGAAACTGTTACAGCTTCTGACACTGAGCTGTATGTTTCCCACCAAAATACCTTGGACTGTGGTTTGTCCACAAGCATATTAGCACACTCCAGTCTGGCTTTTTTCTGTCTTCCTGGGTCTTCTAACATGGAGCCCATTTTCATTGAGACAGAAATGGTTATTTCAGCTTGATACGGTTGCACATTGAGCTTGAACGTTGTTTTCCTTGGTTCTTTCTTCCACATTCGAACAATACTTCTCTTCATTCTCGGGTAAATGTTCCTCTTCCAGGCCACATCCATGTATGTAAGGCCTCCAGGAGCTACCATCGGCCTGCTGGGCTTGGAAAGGTGAATGCTGTAGAATTAAAGATGTAATACGCGATTGCATTTCGTTTTTTAATGTATGGGCATTGCTATGTTTGTCACTCAAATCCTTGCTGCAGCAGTGCTTGTGCACTGTCTTCAGTAGCTGGCAACCAAGACAACGATAGGCCACCATTTTAGTTATTTTCTGAATGGAAATGTTCAATTTGTGCATCCAGTTGCACCCACAGGACACAGGTTACCTCAGGTTCTCCAAAGCCTGCGTACCTATGACGCATCACAGATAGAGTTGGCTTCTATTGCCGACAACAAATAGAGAAGAGTCTCCACAGGTTTATTGACATTATAAAATCACTGGTACCTTTCTGTTGCTCACATATATTTTTTACTTTATTTATTTACCTCGATAGTGGATTGAGCAAAGTAAGCATTTACATAACATTAATCAGTGACTTGACAGAGATGCACTATTGAGTGTCCAAATATTAAAATACAGTAAATGTAAATAAAAAACATTCTTGACAATATCCAAGGTGAGATCCAAATAAAATAATCACTCATTGTAATTTACACATTAGAAAGACAGGAGCTGAAAACATTCTATGCTTTGCTCACAGGAAATTCCTATTTTAAAAACACTACTTACATTTCTAAGGTAATTGAGCATTACAGTCATGACATGATTACATATTCAGAGGCGATTTTATAGAAAGACAAATTATCTACAGATTATCAACAGCATTTTAACAAACAATCTACTAACCCTAACCCTAGACCTAACCTTAACCCTTCCCCTAACTGTAACTTGTAATGGGCAAACAAACCTTCATTGCTGTTCTTCTAGCAGCAAGATATAATGCTGGCTAACTCAGATTTTCTTTTTCAAAATAAAAGCCACATAGAAATATAACACATTGCAAGGCATTCCAACAATGGCCTTTATTTAGAAGAAATTCCTGAGTGCTGCCAGCATATATTGCTGCTAGAAGAACAGCACAGAATGTTAATTTGCCCATCACTAACTTTAACCCAAATGTAAACCACTACACTAAACTGGATTGTAAATTTACCACTACCCCTAAACTACACAATTAGTTGCTTATCAACATATAGTTTGTTGGAAAGGAAAATCCTAAAAATGAATGAGTGGAGGAACATAAGAAAATCAGACGCTGTGTGGGGCATTGTTTTCCTGGCATTGTTTGGGTCCCCTTAGAGGGAGGAGTCACTGTAAATCAATCAAAAGTTATTCTGAGTGATCAGCTTTGTCCAATGGTGAAACATTTCTATCCTGATGGGAGTGGTCTCTTCCAGGGTGACAATGCACCCATTCACAGGGCACGAGGGGTCACGGAACTGTTGGATGAGTATGGAAATTATGTGAATAAAGCTATGGCCTTTGCAGTTATTGTAATAATAATAACATAATAATACATAGTACTTGACAAAGATGCTTGGCAATAGGAAGAACAAAAAGAAAGACAAACACACAAGAGAATGGAGGCTGGGGCTGTGGGAAGGCTTGTTGAAACAGAAAAGGCTTAAGGCGGTGGAGGAAGATGTTAACAGAGTCTGAGTCATGGATGGGTTGAGACAGGGAGTTCCAGAGTCTGGGAGCAACCCGGGAGAAAGCCCTGTCACCCAAGCTCTGTAGCTTGGACCTGGGGATGATGAGGTTGCCTGCTGTATGTGAGCGTGTGGGTTGATAGGGGAGAAGAAGGTCCGAAAGGTAGGTGGGAGCAAGGTGGTGGAGGGCTTTATAAGTCAGAAGGAGTATTTTGTACTGAATGTGGTACTGTATGTGACAGGGAGCGAGAGGATCTCACGGAGGATAGGGGTCTTGAGAAGCCTGGCTGCAGAGTTTTGAACTATTTGGAACTTATGCAGATATCAGGAGTTGATGATGGGCAAGAGATTGTTACAATGGTCAAGGTTGGAGGAGATGAATGCATGGCTGAAAGTGGGGCGAAGAAGGATTTGAGTTTAGCAATGTTGTGAAGATGGAAAAATTGGGATTTGTCTGTTTAATGTGTTGCTCAAAACAGAGGGTTGAGTCAAGGATGATGCCTAGGTTTCGGGCATATGGGGAGGGGGATACAACGGTGTCATTGATAGTGAGAAAGAAAGTGCCAGTTTTAGTGAAGGTAGATTTAGTGTCTATGAGAAGACATTAAGTTTTGTCACTATTGACCTTAAGGAACATCCACGTTTTTATTTGTAGAGAGACAGTTTGAATATGGGCCAGCGGTGGGTTGATTAGAGATTTGGTGTTGAGGTAGATCAGTGTCATCACCGTAGCAATGAAGGTTGAGGTTGAAAATGTGGAAGATCTGACCAAGGGGGAGGATGTAGATGATGAAGAGTAGGGGACCCAGAACAGAGCCCTGGGGGACCCCCTGGGTGACTGCAGGTTTTTCCGATTTGTGGTCACTGAGTGAGATGTAGTGGGTCCGGTTGGTGTGATAAGCTTGCAGCCAGGAGAGTGCAGTTCCCTCAACACCCAGACTCCTGATCCTGGTGTGGAGGATCTGGTGCCTCATTGTGTCAAAGGCGGCACTCAGATCTAGGAGGATCAGGATGTTGAGGGCATCAGCATTGGCAGAGACGAGGAGGTCATTGACGACTTTGAGATATACAGTCTCTGTACATTGAAGTGGACAGAAGCTAGGCTGAAGAGGCTCAAACAGGTCATTGTTTAAAGTTGACAGACTTTTCCAAGGTTTTGGCAAGTAAAGGAAGGATGGATATGGGATGGACATTATTAAGGATGGTGAATTGCAGTTCAGGTTTCTTTAAAATGGGTGTGACTGCAGCAGTTTTGTAGATAGAGGGGACAGTGGCATGGGTGAGGGAGAGATTGATAATACATGTGATGTAGGGACAGACTGCAGGCAGGCTTTAATTATAGCTGCAGGAATGGGATCCAGGGAAGAGGAAGTGATTTTAAACAATAGTGTTAAGAGATAATGGCAGAGTCAATGAGGGCGAATGTATGGAGGTTAGTTCAAAGGACAGCCGGTGGATAGAGTAGTTAGTGGGTGTGGGGGAAGAAAGCAACTGACCAGACAGCCATGCAGTGATATTTGTCATCAGATCTTAACCCAATTAAACATGTGTGATGTTTCAAAGAGGAGTGAGGAGTGTAAAGCATGAGATTAATAAAATAATAATAGAGAAAATAACTCAAAACGCACCGATAATGAACACTGACAAACGTCAGGAGGTGTATACATAGGATTAGTAAGAGAAAGACACCATAAAACAACGCAGAGCGTCACAGTCAAACTCGCAGGAAACATTAGACATGGGCAACTTGTATACACAAGGGAACGAAAAAGGTGTGATGGAGAGGGAGTGGTGGCATCAGAAAACTGGAGACTTCGAACCGCTGGATGCTTAACGAACCGGCAGAGGAAGATGTTACAATATGGATGATTTTGGAACAATGGGTTAGATTGCGCAGTCCACCATCATCAAAACACCAAATGTGTCAGGGCTGGTTGGAGGAACAACAGCAGGGATCTGTTCAACAGGTTTTATTTACTACCTGAACAGCACAGCTTCTTTCTGAACACAGTGTAATCACAGGCACAGCCTTACAAAACAAAAGGTCTTCTGTGAAAACATGTAGGTATTTGAGAACCATATACGTATATTCAACCGCAGCTCGGGGTAACTAATGCGTAACCGCAAAATATAATAACTCCTTACATATAATGATAACTGACAAAGAACAATACTTTAACACAGGCACTAATATACATTTAGTGATGATGGAAGTGAAACCAGGTGTTTATGGTTGACAGAGAAATAGATGATCGATTAGGGGAAGGCAGGTCATGAACCATCCAGGAGAAACAGAGAAAATAAAGGGTACTGCCAGCAGCATAGAGCCCTGTATTCCACTGCTGGTTTGCTTCTAAAGCTAAGCAGGGTTGGGCCTGGTTAATCCCTGGATGGGAGACCAGTGCTGCTGGAAGTGGTGTTGGAGGGCCAGTAAGGGGCACTCTTCCCTCTGGTCTAAAGATAATTCTCAATGCCCCAGGGTAGTGATGGGGACATCTTCCCTGCGTAGGGTGCCGTCTTTCGGGTGGGATGTTAAACGGGTGTTTTGACGCTCTGTGGTAATTAAAAATCCCATGGCACTTATTGTAAGAGTAGGGGTGTTATCCCTGGTGTCATGGCCAAATTCCCAACCAGGCCTTTCACTTCTATCATGGCCACCTAATAATCCCCCTCCTTCCTAATTGGCATATATAACTATTCACCTCTCCAGCTGATGTGTGGTGAGCATTTTGGTGCAAAATGGCTGCCGTGCATCACCCAGGTGGGTGCTACACATTGGTGGTGGATGAGGTGGGCTTTCCCCCTCACTGTGTAAAGCGCTTTGAGTTCCTTGGAAGAAAAGGGCTATATAAGTTGAATGCATCATTATTATTATTACTGTGACAGAAGCAGTGTCAATGGGAGCAGACAAGGGGGGGACAGAGGAACCAGAACAGGGGAAGAAGTAGCCGACACCGCTAGAGGGGGTGGAGCCACAGGCACCGATGCAGGGGGCCGTGCCTTTGGCACTGGTGCATTGAGGAGCTGGGCTGGCTGGATCAACAGTACCCAGGCGCGGCCTTACCTATGTTTCACCTGTTTCAATCGAAACAGGCCCCGCCCTTCAAGGGGGGCCCCAATAGACCAGCGAAATCCCATTCATTTTTTCCAGAGGATATTGATTTTCAGCCATAATGTCTAAACCATCCAAGGTAGATTGACCAGCTACAAGGTTGTGAAACGAAAGATTCTGCTCCTATAAAAGCCACAAGGTATGAAATCAACCTTGTTGTTTGCGATCTTCTGGAGAAAAACTACACTACCCACAATTCTAAGCAAAACACTGATGTCTCTGATTGGTCAAACTCGCGGGTACCATGGCGACGTTTACCGCCCCCACGATTGGCGTAAGCGATCTGAAGTATAATATTGGTAGTTTAGGTGTTTATACCTTTGCATATTAGTTATTGAAACGGGCCTTGCTTAAGACCGCCGCTGACAGTATCCCCCCGTACCTCCCCTAAAAAAATCCTGTCTGGAAAACAAGGTCAACTCACCATCTTTGAAAGTGTGTTTAATTTTAATTTTAACTCTTTTATACTCTTATGTTTTCCTTTTCATGTAAAGCACCTTGAATTGCCATTGTGTATGAAATGTGCTATATAAATAAACTTGCCTTGCCTTACACCAGCCGTAGCAAGTAGGGTAAAGGGGAAACCAGGAAACGGATGGGTCCAGAAAGTTAGCCTCTTTCTTTCTGGGATGGTCCTAAAATGGTTCAGGTCATACCTAGAAGCGAGAGGTTACTATGTGAGTATAGGCAACCATAAGTCTGAGTGGACATCCATGACATGTGGAGTCCCACAAGCCTCAATTCTCGTGCCACTCCTATTCAACCTGTATATGCTCCCACTGAGCCAAATAATGAGAAAGAAACAAATTGCTTACCACAGCTATGCAGACGACACCCAGATCTACCCGTTGACTCCCTATGCCAATGCATTGAGGAAATTAACAATTGGATGTGCCAAAACTTTCTTCAGTTAAACAAAGAGAAAACTGAAGTCATTGCATTTGGAAACAAAGATGAAGTTCTCAAGGTGAACGCATACCTTGATGCTAGGGGTCAAACAACTAAAGATCAAGTCCGGAATCTTTGTGTGATTCTGGAGTCAGACCTTAGCTTCAGTAGTCATGTTAAAGCAATAACTAAATCAGCATATTATCATCTTAAAAATATCTCAAGAATGATATGCTTTGTTTCCAGACAAGACTTAGAGAAACTTGTTCATGCTTTCATCACCAGCAGGGTGGATTATTGTAATGGCCTCCTCACTGGTCTTTCCAAAAAGACCATAAGACAGCTACAGCTCATACAGAATGCTGCGGCCAGGATTCTAAGCAGAACCAGGAAATATGAGCATATCACGCCAGTCCTCAGGTCTCTACACTGGCTCCCAGTCACATTTAGGATAGACTTTAAAGTATTATTACTGGTATATAAATCACTCAATGGCCTAGGACCTAAATACATTGCAGATATGCTCATTGAATACAAACCCAACAGACCACTCAGATCAACAGGATTACATCAGCTAGAGATACCAAGGATTCAGACAAAACGCTGAGAATCTGCTTTTAGCTACTATGCCAGCCGCAGCTGGAACCAGCTCCCAGAGGAGATCAGATGTGCTCCAACAGCAGTCACCTTTAAATCCAGACTCAAAACACATCTGTTTAGCTACGCATTTAGTGAATGAACTCTGTGCTAAATCCAAACTGATAGCACTATATTTTATATGGTTCGTTCAGTCTCTTTTATTTCTTAAACTGTACTATTTTCTAATTGTTTTTCATTTTTATTTTAATTGCTTTAATTTTATCTTTAATCTGTTTTAAATTTTTATGCTTTCCTATTTATGTAAAG
This sequence comes from Umbra pygmaea, assembly GCA_016801145.1. Lineage (NCBI taxonomy): Eukaryota > Metazoa > Chordata > Actinopteri > Esociformes > Umbridae > Umbra > Umbra pygmaea. The sequence goes on from JACXGM010002572.1 coordinate 14,473, forward strand.
CACCTTGAATTGCCATTGTGTATGAAATGTGCTATATAAATAAACTTGCCTTGTTTTATTAATAACAGCTAGTTCCACAGCATTTAGTTATTCATCACTCACGAGTCAATCTACTAATTTTATAAAGATGACTAATTTCTACACCAAGCTGTCAAAGTCATCCTCTGAGTTTCAACACAAGTTAGTGGTGAGAATTCTGCTTAAAGATCCCATCCTGTTATTTATAATTTACTTTGTTATCATTTACTCTGCTATAATCTAATTAAATTGCCCTAAAAATCTTTTATAATTTCAACTGTCCAAATAAACAACTACAGCTGTCGGTAATCGCTGGATGATAAACATATTTAAATATTTTGTCTGTGAGCTGTTCACAGTCAGTAACATGACAAACTCCTCTCCTCCACCCTTGACTTTGTTTCCCCTCTGAAAAATCTTGACAGTCTCTTTCTCTCTGTCTACCCCTGGTTGGATCCTGAGCCCTGTATTTTAAAGTATAATGGCAGTCAACTTTTTTTATTTTATTTATTTAACCTTTATTTAACCAGGTAAGTTGACTAAGAACAATTTCTTATTTACAGCAACAACCTGGGAGCAATTAGGGTAAAGTGTCTTGCCCAAGGACACAACGACATTTGACTCAGTCGGGAATCAAACTGGCAACCTTCTGTCTACAAGTCTGACTCCCTACCCACTGAGCCATCTGCGTCCCAGAGAAGCTATATAAAAACTCTGGGCTCACAGTACACCTACAGGCCTACAGTGAGCATGTCAAGGTCTACAAGGCCGCTGAACAAGGAAATTCAAGAACCATATTCTCCACCATCAACAGACTACATCGGCCCCTGCACTGTTCCCCATCAATGGCTCTGACAAACACTGCAATCAGTTTTTGGATTTCCTTCATCCTAAAATTGAATCTATCACCCAGCTACTCCAGTTATCCCCCACACTGTCTCCCCCATGTCTCAGACTCAGGTTGATGCTTGATCAACAGATCTAGAGCCCCCACCTGCCCACTAGAACTCATGCCCAACTCCCTGGTAAAGGCTTGTCTACTGTACCTTCCTTCTGCCCTCTTGTGGTGGGTATTGTGAATTGTTTTCTGCTGGCTGGTGCTGTTCCTCCCTTAATCAAAATGTATTCAGTCAGACCCATCCTTAAGAAACAAGGATTAAATGGATATAATCTAAACACAACAACTACAGGCCCCTTTCCAACCTCTTATTTCTGGCTAAAATCCCAGATCATGCAGTTGCCACACAACTACAGTGTCACATGACCAATCATGACCTGTATGAACCTCTCCAGTCAGGGTTCAGAATCAAGCACAGCACTGAGACTGCCCTCATCAAAGTAATCAATCGCTTCCTCATTGCCACTGACTCCCGCCATTATACCATTCTCCTCCTCCTGGACCTTTCTGCTACCTTTGACACCGTCTGCCTCACCATCCTCCTGGACCTTTCTGCTACCTTTGACACCGTCTGCCTCACCATCCTCTGGAAAGAATTGAATCCGTTCTGGGCATAACTGTACCTGCCCTTGACTGGTTCAGATCCTGTCTGTCTGACCGGAAGCAGTTTGTGTTTCTGGGGGACTCTAAAGCTTGCAACAGACCTTATTTGGATAGGCAAGCTGAATCGGTTGTTGTGTCCAGTCACGAGTTGTACTTTCACACTTCAAATCTTTCCCGACTGTAGAAAAAGATGGGGTCGCGGAGTTCTGTGCTTGGATCTGCTGTTCATCATCTACATGCTACCGCTGGGTCAGATCATTTTCAGATTTTCACTTCCACTCATACGCTGATGACACCCAGATGTACATTCATACCAAACCTAACTCAGTCCTTCCTCCCCCATCACTAACCAACTGTCTCAAAGACATAAAAACTGGATGACTGTAATCAACTCAAACTCAACATTAATTAAACAGAGATGATGTAGGAGGCTCTTAGGTGCCCATCCCTCACTGACCCGGTAGAACTCTGCTGCCATGGTTCTCACACGTACCAAACCCTGAAAACACATAGTCCCCACACTGCACAATATTTACTGTCTCATTGTCAACTTCTGGATCACCGACAACATCCTGCTCCTCACCTACACAGCCTCTCTCATAACTCTCTTGATAGGGCCGACCCGATTCAGTCGACGAGTCGATTGTTTGGTCGACATGCTTTTGGTCAGCTAAGATTTGTTTAGTCGAGCAGCCGTATGTGTGACATCAGATTCCCGCCAGTGTCACTTAACTACACCATTGCTGAAAAAAATTATTATTACAGAATAACATGATATTATGTAAGACGAATAGGTTAACACTAATAAAATATTTTTTAACAAAGGTGTTTTCCAAAATTATATTGAATATGGCCTACAACTTAATCTAGAAAAAATCACTTTCATTTATCAGCATTGTTTTTTTTTCACACTGCTCATGTGAGCAGAATTGTAGCAGTTGTTAGATTCACTATAACCTGTCCTGAACTTTAACTCTTCTGTTGGTGTTATTAGATCTTTAGAAAAAATTGCAAATAAATCTGTAGTATGGAGGATTTTCATCGAAGAACCAAGTGATGTAAAAACATGTTGAATGCAAACAAATGTTTAAAACAACTGTTTTCATATTGGGTTCGACGTCAAATATGATGTAGCTACCACTTAAAAACAGTAAGTTTTGGTTATGTAGGTGCATGCTATCACTTGCTACTTTGAATAATGTACTTTTTAACAACTGCACCAAATTAAAGGTTTAGGCTTCTGTTTGTCTGCTTTGGCTGTGCTAAGTTTGAATGATCACAAAAAAAGCCATTATTGTTATAACCAGGGACAAAGCCAAATTTAAGTTTACAGTTGGATGAATCTAGGTTAAAGACATCACATCAAATGACATTATCTTGTCCGGTCAAGACAACTATCCTTTCTCTGTAGCATACAGTTCTCCATTCGTCTGCCAAGTATCATAAAGGCGCATGCTGCATATTTTCCTGCAGTGAATGTTGTCGTCTGTGGTTCTAAAAAAAGGCTCCAGCACACGCCATTTAACTGACTCACTCTTCTTATTTGCATGTTAAACAACATTTTTAATTTGTACGACCTGGATTTTACTTATCAGTTACATACAACCAGGCAGTTGTACTGTAATTATATTGGCATTCAGCAACAACTGGTTAATATAAACAATGCTTAATATAATAATTTTATAGTGGCTGAATCTAGAAAGGCCAGCAGCTATTGTACTGTACACAGAGTAAGATTTGATTAATGTTTGTCTTGTTCGTCTTCTCAATTGTCCTTTTTAGTTATGTATTTGTTTCTGATTATTGATTCTAACAGTGTTGTAAAGCATGGTTTCATAAAAAATATTGAGTGTGACATTTATATAGAAAAAAACTTTCAAAATTTCGATTAGTCGATTGTAAGAGAGATCAGTCTAGTCTTGGTCGACCAAAGAAAAGCAAAGTAAAAAATACAGTTTATTTTATTGAATACATTTTTACCGGAAATGACACGTTTTGTCCTGCCCCCACAAGTTCATACACAATTGAACTATGTTAAAAGTGAGGCAAAACGACTTATTAAATCTCAGTTAAGAAAGATGTGGCAAGAAATGTGGGACATGTATGGGAGAGGGAGACCCCTACACAGTATTCAGGATGATGTGGGGTCAAGGAGGTTGTCTGGTAGGAATCGGAAGAAGGAAGCTATCATCTTCAGACTTAAAAGACTATCCACGTCCCTTGCCATATAAGCCTGCAAGTTTCTCCTAGACTATACGGTAATTTCTCTACTATGCGACAGTAAGTCGCGTGGTTATGACACAATAGTTAGCATATTTTTACAAAAACGCCTGCTACGGGGCCATAACTAGAGATACAAGGTAAAGGAGCTTTTTATAAATTGTCCTGTTTCTTTAGAAATAAACAATGGACAAATACAGTCTGTAAACGCTTTGGATGTAAAATTATTTGCTGTCAAAGTGACCCCTAAAATGAATGGAATGCTAACGTATGGTGGTAGCCAGTTAGCCTCAGAATCCCATAGATATCATGTCAGAATCCAACCAGGGCTGCTTCAACTTCCGGGTCTAAGCCTTCCCACTTGGTGTTGCTAGCCGAATATACTACTGTTAAAAATGGCGCTGCCCGCTGTCTGTCGTACAGCATTTGCAAATAGGAGTCAAATAAAACGCTTTATTTCGGAGGGACTACACAAGTTGTCTGTAGGTACTCTAAATCATGCGCGGACACAGCCATTACACTGTCTGAAAACGACGAATTATCAACCGAATGCTGTGTATGCTACCGGGAACAGAAGGTCACAGCTGTCCTGCAGCTGCCAAATCTATGGGGATGAACATACCTGGAGTACCTGGACTTATGCAATGTGGAGTGCAATAGGTAAGCTGTTAATAAACTAGCTGTCGTTATTACATATTTACGCTGCAGCCAAGAAGGCAGGGCGTTTGATGTTCTGTTTTTGCAAGCGTTATATGTTATTTTATACTTAGTAATTTTCAGTTGTATTTCATGGTTAAATTATTCGTGTAGAGTTTAGGAAGAGAAACTTTTGCAAAGCTTATTAGGGATCTTGATAGAAATCATTAATGTCAATACCAAAGCCGATCATAATATTATTACTTTCTCTCATTCTTAGCATTTACTTTCTTCAGCAAAGCAGAGGAAGACACCCGAACGGAAGCCCAAAAAAAAGAAGATGAGATCATTTTACTATTGAAGAGAGCGAAGGTTTGGTAATGCCTGGAGGCAAATTAATTATCTATTATCAATCTACAGTCGTGGTCAAAAGTTTTGAGAATGACACATACAAATTTTCACAAAGTCTGCTGCCTCAGTGTTGATGACGGCAATTGGCATATACTCCAGTATGTCATGAAGAGTGATCAAAGTCCCTCTTTGCCATGAAAATGAACCTAATCCCCAAAAAAACATTATCACTGCACTTCAGCCCTGCCACAAAAGGACCAGCTGCCATCATATCAGTGATTGTCTCGTTAACACTGGTGAGAGTGTTGACGAGGACAAGGCTGGAGATCACTCTGTCATGCTGATTGAGTTAGAATAACAGACTAGAAGCTTTACAAGGAGATTGGTGCTTGAAATCATTGTTGTTCATCTGTCAACCATGGTTACCTGCAAAGAAACATGTGCCGTCATCATTGCTTTGCACAAAAAGTGCTTCACAGCAAAGGATATTGCGGCTAGTAAGATTTAACCTAAATCAGTCATATATCAGATCATCGAAAACTTTAAGGAGAGAGGTTTAATTGTTGTGTAGAAGGTTCAGGGCGCCCAAGAAAGTCCAGTGGGATCGGGGCACCACCAGTGCAGAGCTTGCTCAGGAATGGCAGCAGGCATGTGTGAGTGTATCTGCATGCACAGTGAGGCAAAGACTTTTGGAGGAAGGCCTGGTGTCAAGAAGGGCAGCAAAGAAGCCACTTCTCTCCAGGAAGAACATCAGGGACAGACTGATATTCTGGGAAAAGTACATGGATTGGACTGCTGAGGACTGGGGTAAAGTCATTCTCTCTGATGAATCCACTTTCAGATTGTTTGGGCCGTCCGGAAAACACCTTGTCCGGAGAAGACAAGGTGATCACTACCATCAGTCCTGTGTCATGCCAGTAAACCATCCTGAGAGCATTCATGTGTGGGGTTACTTCTCAGCCAAGGGAGCGGGCTCTTTTGCCTAAGAACACTGCAAATATTGTCTCTGCATAAACTTAATGTAATTGTCAATAGAAGCCTTTGACACTTATGGAATACTTGTAATTATAATTCAGGATACAATAGTAACTACTGACAAAAACATCTACAAACACTGAAGCAGCAAACTTTGTGGAGACCAATACTTGTTTCATTTTCAGAACTTTTGACCCCGACTGTACAATGTTAATCAAAACGAAAGAGCATGTTAATGTCTGTATAAATGCATTATAAGTGTAATTTCTTGTTACCGTTTAGGATTTTTCATTCATCAATTTGTGGCAATTATTTGTATTTTTTTTAAAAGTAAAACACAATATCATAGTGACATTGATGTGTTTTCTGCGGTTGCAGCTCAGCATTATGCGTGGGCAGCTCAATGGAGCCAGTGGGTTCCTGCACCAGGCCGTCGTACTGGCACATCAGACTGGCAACAATCAAGCCATCATCTACACCTATAGCCTGGTAAAAGACCATTTAACAAGATTTACATTCACAGTTGCATCCTTCCGCAGATTATCTTTCAGTCACCAGAACAGACGGTAGGGCTTTGAAGTTATTTAAGATACTTTATAAAAAGGTTTAGAGGTTTTCTGAAAAAGGGGGGGGGGTTACGGGGAAGCACGCTCAACCTTTGCGGGTAGAAGTTGTGTTAAACTTGTTTGAAATGTGCTTTTATCTCAGTGTTATTAACCAACGCTGAGGATGTTGGAGAACATGTGTTCGATCAGATATCTTGTACGTGTGGGTGATCAGGTGTAATCCACAAGTTATTGGAAATTACACACACATCCATCCATTGAAATGCTTTTTGAATTGTCATTCAGTATACTTTGACTTTATTACTGTATGTTGCAGTTACTGTGTTCCTGTAAGAATTGTTCTTTTTAATGCTGTAGCACATTTTGCATTGAAATATTTCACATTTATTTCCTGGTTTCATGTCTCTACAGATGGCAAACCTTGCCTATGTACAAGGGCAGTTGGACAATGTGAGTAATGGTCACCGCCATTTCTGCACTCTTCCGTGAACACCCCCCAGCTGTGACAATTTAGGGATTTATTTATAAAGTTACACGGATCCGTAGAACAAAGGTCAATCACTGATGGAGTGTTGATGTTTTTGAGGTTAAGGAGTACATGATTTTATGTAGATCAGTGGAGAGCAGCTTGTGTTTTTACAAATCTCAAGAGCATTTCTAATTCTTAACTTGGTAACTTCCTATTCTGAACGCTGATAGCCATGGTATATGACAAATGTCATGGTATATGAGAACATAATGTGATGGTATATGAGAACATATGTCATGGTATATGAGAACATATGTCATGGTAAATGAGAACATATGTCATGGTAAATGAGAACATATGTCATGGTATATGAGAACATATGTCATGGTAAATGAGAACATATGTCATGGTATATGAGAACATATGTCATGGTATATGAGAACAAATGTCATGGTATATGAGAACAAATGTCATGGTATATGAGAACATATGCAATGGTATATGAGAAGATATGCAATGGTATATGAGAAAATATGTCATGGTATATGAGAACTTATGTCATGGTATATGAGAACGTATATCAGGGGTATGACATCACATCCGTTTTTATTGATAGTTGAGTTGTAGCTGGTTTATAAATGCAATAAGGAATCTCAGGTTTTGCAGACTGCATGAACAGTTTTTAACCGTGATATATTGGCCATATACCACACACCCTTATGCCGTATTTCTTACTTTCTTACAACCAGTTTCAGAGAATCGGCATTATGCATTTGAACCATCCAGTTTATTAGAGCATTTATGACCCCTCTCTCTCTTATAGTGTTATTGAAGTACCCATAGTGCTGAGGAAAATATAATACTGTAGATTGTACATTTCTGTTTTGCTGAACGTAACCCATGTTTTCTTCCCCCACAGGCAGAGAAACTTTTTAAAGCAGCCATGAGTTACATGTTGTCTGGAGGAACTCCACAGGTGGGTGTGACCATACGCACTAAATAGTGTACTATATAGTGAACTTCACCGGATGTCATTTGGGATACACGTTTGGTCTATGAATAATGAGGAACGCAATTGTGGTGACAACTGAACTTTAGAGTCAAAAAGTACTGTAGCATCTTTCTGATTTGAAATGAAGAGGAAATTTTGTCACTTTTCCCTCCATCGTCTATCTAAGGAGAGGACAGACTGTAAAATGTTTTTTTGTCTGTCTACTATAAAACGAGGGGCGGCGAATAATTGGTTTATAGTGCAGTTTTTGTCAATGTTTTCTTTTTCCTTGTCCTTGTTTAAAGGATGATAATGGGGTCATTGAGATGTCTTTGAAGCTTGCTACAATATATGCTGGCCAGAATAAGTAAGTGGAGTTCATGTCTTCAAGTGGATTCTAATGGACATTGGAGCAATTTAAGTCTTCTGAGAGCTCCGATACGTAAAATAATGCCCCAAATTGCCTATGATTAATTACTGTGTATTTCTAAGCATTTTTGAATCCGAGTCCCCAATCTTAGTCAAGGAAAAGAACATGAATGCACCCCTATATAGAAAAGTTATTTTCCATGGTTGATTATAGTTCTTATATTCCAGGATTTTCATTTATAAATAATTTCGTGTTTGGATCAACAATTTCATTTTGGATATTTTAACAAGACAACCAACCAAAACACTGCTCAAAATCTACTCTGGCATTTATGCAGAGGAACAAGTACAATGTTCTGGAATGGCCATCCCAGTCTGCAGACCTGAATATCATTGAAAATATATGGGGTGATTTGAATTGGGCTGTCCATGCTCAGCAACCATCAAACCTAACTGAACTGGAGATTTTTTGCAAAGAGGAATGGTCCAAAATACCTTTATCCAGAATTCAGACACTTATTACAGGCTATAGGAAGCATCTAGAGGCTGTTACATCTTTTAAAGGCTCAACTAAATATTAATGTGATATTTCTGTTGGGGTGCCTAAATGTATGCACCTGTCTAATTTCATTTTAATGCATATTGCACATTTTCTGTTCATCCAATAAACCTCATTTCACTACTGAAATATTACCTTCTGTTTTTTGATAGATCAAAAAATAAAATTGCTGATTCAAACACCCAATTATTTCTAAATTAAAATCATGGAACTTGTCAGGGGTGCGTAAACCTTTGCATACGACTGTAATTCTATAATATGATAACTTCACATTTCACAAACCACTGCATACCACTCCTTTCAACAGAATAAAGCTTGTCTGTGGTTGGTTATGATCCTTTAGTATTAAAGTATTACATTATGACAAGATGCATGACAGTTCATCAGTCAGGTATAAAGGTGATTGCATGTTTTCTCTTTTCAGGACTGAGCTGGCAGACACTGGCTTCCAGTTTTGTACTGACTGCCTTGAATCCAAGTTGGAGACATTCAAGGAGCTTCCGGCTGAAGAACAGTCAGGTAGGCTGTCTGTCCTGGAGAACAGTCAGGTAGGCTTTCTGTCCTGGAGAACAGTCAGGTAGGCTGTCTGTCCTGGAGAACAGTCAGGTAGGCCGTCTGTCCTGGAGAACAGTCAGGTAGGCCGTCTATCTTGGAGAACAGTCAGGTAGGCCGTCTGTCCAGAGTAGCTAATAAAATAATCCAAGCATGGGTTTAATTATCTCTCATGAATTGGTTGCTTCTTTAGCAATGAAAACAAACATACAGTAATACAACATGAAATATAATACAAAACCATATTTGTGGTTTTTTTTACAACTCGTATAAATAAAGTATTCTGTGAGGGGATCATACTGGAAATTCTATGATAAATGGCAGACTTTTATTTGATATTTTAATAGCTTGCAGAGACTCTACTCAGATCTGATATAAACAATAGAAGTTCCTAGTCCATCAAGAGTAATACATTTTTTGCGTATGTATGTATGTATGTATGTATGTATGTATGTATGTATGTATGTATGTATGTATGTATGTATGTATGTATGTATGTATGTATGTATGTTTTTTATTGTATACCTTGTATTGTTTAGGTGTTTTGTGTGGGGGGTGGGTTTTTTGGGAGGTGGGAGGGTTGGGATGGTTATTTGGGGGGGCAAAAAAGTAAAAACACATTTATATTGCAGTGCACAGTGTTTGTACTGTTCTCTAATTTTGCTGAAATTCCTGTAAATAAAAAGTAAAAAAAAATAAAAAAAATAAGATACTTAAATTAGAATCCGTTGTTAACTAACTAAGTTTGCACATTGTTTGTGTGCGTGCGCGTGGAAGCTTCTCTGGTATAACGAGAGCGCCGCTTGTGAAAATCCAATTATAAACGCAGACTCAACAAACACCCTTCTCATGTTTTTACTGACAACAGAATCTTCCAATGATCGCTTAGCATTCCGCACTTTGTGTGTGACATGGTTATTAAATAACCTGATCGTACAATTAAGTACACTACTCGCTCCACACTGTTGGCCTCGGCTGGTATCTGTGGAGGCGTGGCGTTTCTCTTAAGCTCCTCTTGTGCCTCCTGCTCTCTAGAGGAGTTACGTAAGGAGACCCGACTCCTGCTGGGTCTGACGCTGGACTCTCACGCGCGCTACATGACCGCCACACACCACCTGAGCCAGGCCGTTCTGGACTACAAGCGGGCCCTGCTGATTTGCCAGGAGGAGCAGGGAGAGACCCACCCACAGGTACCAGGGTTCCACTGCGTAGTCATTATTGTGGTTTATTTTAAATTGTACGACCGGAGAGCTTATGGTGACAGGCGTGTAGAGGGAGACGGAAAGTCTCTCAGTGAAAATGACTCATCCAATTTGTTGAATAGTTCTCCTTTGCTTCTCAGTTTAGAGAATGTCATTTTATACATTTTACTTCTCTGAAATATATTGATAATATACTTTTATATGTGAATGTATTTACATTGTCGATGTCCGTCAAAAACATGTGCATTTGTACTTTGGCCATTTGTACCCTAGCCAATAGCTGTGTAAATACACAAACATTGAACCTTTTGCAACAGGCATCTCGTGTTCTTGTTTCCACTTTAACCATGGGCACAGAGGGCTTCTGGAAAGGGCTGCCCTGCTGTGTAGGCAACCTTCGGGCCTCTGGAGTTGGGTGCTGTTTTCCTCCTAACCCCAACCCTATCTGCTGCTCTGAAAGTCAACATTTTCTGGCTCATAGGGGCTGTTTTCATTACGATAGCTTTCAGCCAAATATTCGAGACCGCTTGAGAAAAGCTGAAGATGAGACAAAGTTGTAGTGTGTAAACTTACAAGTCTCTCTTAGCTGCTACATGCTTTGCAAATGTAAATGCAGTTGTTCAGGAACATTTCAAAATTTGTATCACGACGCAATACTTCACATGTCGGTCAATGGGCTGGTCTGGTTTATTTATTTTTAATTTTTTCCTCCCCAATTCCCTCTAATCCTGCCTTGTCAGCAACTCCGCAACTCTGTGTACAGATCTGTGGGATGACGAGGGAAGTGCACATGGTTCATCCAACCACATGTTGCCCGAGCCGCCGATTTCTTTTCGCACTGTTCACCCACGGAAGCCTTTAGTTGGGTCATGCACCAGATGATTATGTTCACCAACTATACTGTACTTTTGCAATTTAATTTACAATTGCCCATCTGAAGACAAGGAGTTGGTGGAGAGCGATGTGGTAAGATTGACAATCAGATTTATCAAACCCAAATCCCAGGCAGCGCTATGCCAATTATGCAGGAGGCCCGGGGAAAGTCATTAAACACTACACGATTTACCAACTGCACAAATTGCTGTACTGCTCACACTACGCAACGTTCTGACCTGCAGTTTGTCCCCTTGTTTTTCGCATTGTAGACTGTAGAATTAACATTTAGCGTGCATCATGCCAACTATTCCGATTGCTTATACCTCCCATTCTCATAGAAACAGGTGTACGATGGGACTGGATATAGAACGCTGCTGCGAATGACAGCTGATGAATTTGAATTCCTGCTGGGTAGGGTGGGACCTCTCACCTGTTCTTGCTGCATCGCTCACACTACAAGATTTCGTAGTGAAAATATCAAACATGCCAGATAAAATCGGGGCATCTGCAACGAAGTCAAAGACTAGCAAAGATGCGTCTTGGAACTACTCACACTTAATGAGCATCGGTGACGCGAGCGAGCTGGGATTTCGCTCCGATCTGTGAGTTTTGTCGCAGATCTCAAATTAGTCTGGGACAGCTAAATCGGCTATGAAATGGTGTAGTGTATACTCGGCATTAGCCCACTACGCCACACTGACAACCGGTCTGGTTTCTGATCTAGGTGCTTGAGGACATTCCATGACACACCCACGAACGTGTGAATGCTGTCTCGAGACAAGACATGTAAATACAACCAGTATGAAAATTATTTTGTTTCATCTCAAGCTTTTAGGGAGAGGTCTAGTATGTGGCTGAAAGCTATCGTAAAGTAAATTGGCCCATCGGAATGGCCTGCTGGTTTCAGTGGTTCGACCGCCATACATCTGAGTGATATTGAAGAGAGAGGGCCACCTACTGTGGTGCTTAAATAAACAAACAGGTGAAAAATATTTGTCCTCCGTCTTCATCAGTCCCTGGTGCTGCTCAGTGACCTGGCCACCATCTTGGACCTGCAGGGTCGCCACGATGAGGCCCTCCCCATGGTGAGGCAGGCTGTGGAGCTGAGCAGACAGGCCGGACACCCGGACCAGCATGTGTTGCTGGGAAACATGGCAGGAGTCCTACTGCACAATGGTAAGGACAGATGAACGATAGGACCAATGGTAAGGACAGATGAACGATAGGACCAATGGTTAAAGACCGATGAACGATAGGACCAATGGTAAGGACAGATGAATGATAGGAGAAATGGACAGATGAACTATAGGACCAATGGTAAGGACCGATGAATGATAGGACCAATGGTAAGGACAGATGAATGATAGGAGCAATGGTAAGGACAGATGAATGATAGGAGCAATGGTAAGGACAGATGAACGATAGGACCAATGGTTAAGGACTGATGAACGATAGGACCAATGGTTAAGGACTGATGAACGATAGGACCAATGGTAAGGACGGATGAAGGATAGGACCAATGGTTAAAGACCGATGAACGATAGGACCAATGGTAAGGACCGATGAATGATAGGACCAATGGTAAGGACACATGAATGATAGGAGCAATGGTAAGGACGGATGAAGGATAGGACCAATGGTTAAAGACTGATGAACGATAGGACCAATGGTAAGGACCGATGAATGATAGGACCAATGGTTAAGGACTGATGAACGATAGGACCAATGGTTAAGGACTGATGAACGATAGGACCAATGGTAGTCGGATGAAGGATAGGACCAATGGTTAAAGACCGATGAACGATAGGACCAAGGGTAAGGACCGATGAACAATAGGAGCAATGGTAAGGACACATGAACGAATGGTAAGGACACATGAACCATGAATCATGGTAAGGACACATGAACGACAGGACCAATTTTAATTTAATTTTAATTTAACCTTTATTTAACCAGGTAAGTTGACTAAGAACAATTTCTTATTTACAGCAACGACCTGGGAGCAATTAGGGTAAAGTGTCTTGCCCAAGGACACAACGACATTTGGCTCAGTCGGGAATTGAACTGGCAACCTTCTGACTACTAGTCTAACTCCCTACCCACTGAGCCATCTGCGCCCGTATGGTAAGGACCGATGAATGATAGGACCAATGGTAAGGACAGATGAATGATAGGAGCAATGGTAAGGACAGATGAATGATAGGAGCAATGGTAAGGACAGATGAACGATAGGAGCAATGGTAAGGACAGATGAACGATAGGAGCAATGGACAGATGAACGATAGGACCAATGGTAAGGACGGATGAAGGATAGGACCAATGGTTAAGGACTGATGAACGATAGGACCAATGGTTAAGGACTGATGAACGATAGGACCAATGGTAAGAACGGATGAAGGATAGGACCAATGGTTAAAGACCGATGAACGATAGGACCAAGGGTAAGGACACATGAACAATAGGAGCAATGGTAAGGACACATGAACAATAGGAGCAATGGTAAGGACACATGAACCATGAATCATGGTAAGGACACATGAACGACAGGACCAATGGTAAGGAGACCAAATCCGTCCTCACTCAACAGAAGCCAATTTTCACATGAGTAAATGCTAATTACAACGTTAGTAGTATCAATGGAAATTGTTGTCCCACCACAGGTTTTTTTTGTCAGAATTTTTTTTAAGATTTGTTTTGGCAATTTTTTAAATTTATAAATATTTTAATGACAGGACATGGTAGGCTTGGTAAACATGCATGTAGGAGACATAGAGTAAGTGCACAGACAGACAGCGCCTAAGCCGGAGGTCAAACCCCAGTCACCAGGGAGCACGTGTGGTCCCAGATTCCGACGCTTGGAAAGTTACTCCGAACGCTGGTGCTACAGGTCCATTTTATCGATGGTTGCTGTTGAGTAACTGTAGATAACATATAGTTTCAGATAGTTAAGAAAATTATTTCCATTGATAAACTCACAGAGCATGTCACAAGGCACCACTAGGTGGCACAACAGAAAACAATTAGCTGTTTCTCATTGCAGAAATCTGATGCCATTTTCTGTTAATTCTCTTTAGTTTGTTGGCAATATGAACAGTGTCTTGTTCCCCTCGGTCCAGGTCTTTTTGAGGAGTCTGTGAAACTGTTCAAGGAGGCCTTGGCGCTGGCCCAGTCCGTAGGAGATGAGGAGGCAATAGAGCAGATCCTGGAGGGGTTGAAAGAGGTGGGAGAAAGAAGAAAAGCTAAAAAGATTGAAGATGAAGCCACCAAAAGTGAGAATGGAGCCTCAAAAAGTGAGACCAACTGATGGGCTGCATCAGTTAAAGCCATTTTCCCAAACTTTACCTTGTCTGTTTGCATATCTCAGTGGATCAGATGGATAGGTTGATGTCAACACAGGTTCTGTGTTAAGAACATGTTATATGATAGGGGTATCCAACAAGTTCTGGATCGTGCAGGTTTTTAGTTCTAAACCATAATGTCACCCATCTTGTTCCCCGGGTCTAAATGGGAAAAAAATGCAATAGAAACAGCGTTGAGGTTCAGAGCTGAATATGATGTACTGTAGCTCATAGTATGAGAAGCGCAAAAACCCGTCACCTCACAACATTCGTGAAATGGGCATGCAGCAATCTTGTCTGTGGAAATCTGAGATGTTCTCTGTACTTAGGTGTGAAATCTCCACCAGTCAACGTGGTGTTTGTTTACTTTCAGATTTTGGGGTCTGAGATAAATTAAGACAGAATTCCATCAGGGGTAGTTTGTCAATATGTGTAATTCATCTGAGGACTTTATATTGAATTGTACGACAGGAGATGTTTTGAAGTTAGTTATAATAACATACATTCATTCTGGGCTTCGTTTTGACAGTTCTTTGTAAATGTCATATTTTGGGAGGTTTTAGTACAAAATGTAGGTCTTTCAAAACTGCCATCCCAGTCTTAAGGTATGAAGGTGGCATCAGGAGTTAATAAAAAATGTGGCGAGTGAATATTAATTAATATTGTCAGGCAAAGAAACAGAAATGGGACTATTGTTGTAGTAAAGTTAGAAAATTTGTTCCAACTCCAATATTTATATTTTTCATCCCAGATTGAGCTTGTTTTAAACGTTTAAAGGGGCAGGCTGAAGTTAAGCGTGAGCTACTCTTTAGATTTGAGCTGGTGACCGCAGTGCTAATCATGAAGATAATGGCTACAACCATCTGGAAAAATGCTCTAAATTCACATTTTAGTCTATCAGCAGACACTCTTAAATTAACTTAGTGAGTGCATGCATTTAAGAGAAACTAGGTGAAACAACCACAACTCAGTAGTAAGAGCATTAAATATTTGAAACAGTGATTCGGATAATCAATAATAAAGAATAATACAAATAAAAATAAAACATTTTTCAAGACAACAGAGGTGGAATTCAACTAATTTAAGTACTAATTGAAGAGGAAGGTTTTCAGATGTTTCCTGAAGATGGGTAGAGACTGCTGATTTAGCGTCCAGTGGAAGCTGGTTCTAACATTTAGGACAGAGAAGAGTTTTGACTTCTTGGCTCAGGATCTGACTTCCTGAAGACGTGGGACGGCCAGAAGCCCAGCGGTTGCAGAACGTAGAGCCCGTGTAGGGTTTGAGCATTTCCTGAAGTTAGGGATGAGCTCCGCTTGTTGTTCCGTAGGCAAAAACCGTGGGCTTCTAGTGGATACGAACTTCAACTGGGACCCGGTGTAGTCTGTGTAGAAGTGGGGTGACGTTGGAAAACTTGAGAAGGTTGAACGTCAGGCGGTCTGCTGCATTCTGAATGAGTTGTAGCGGTTCATTAACTGTACATTGTTGACAGTTTGTCTTTGAACTCTGGTCTGAATGGTGGTGCATTACTATGGCCAGTCATCAGTCTAATTTAAACTGAATATGATGGGTAAATATTGTGTATAAAACACTCATGAGTGACGTTCTAAAAATATACAATTTCTTGTTACCTTTTTTGGAAAAATTTGAACAAATGTAACAGAATAAAAAACAACCTACTGTCAATGTAAACCATGTGTTGTGTTGTGAGTTTTTCATTTCCTCTTTGTTCGAATGCCAGATTTGACATGATCCACCACAACGTCGGAGCACATGGCAGCTTTCCGTGCCTGTGCTTTATGGATGAGCAATAACAAGACTATAGCAGTAAAAAGCACTCAACTGTAGATCCCAAAAATGTATTTAAAGTGTCTTAGATTGTATGTACATCTAGCTAAGTGTTATCTTGAAAATTCTATACAGTTGGCCAGGTCATCTTTGTGAATGTCAATCAGCTTACTTGATTAAATAAAAGCAAAAATAAAGACAAGAAGCACTGTTGTTATTGACTTATCGGATTATAAAATCTTTAATACTTCTCTTGTACAATATATTACATGAATTGTACAAACAAAACCAGGCAGATGCAACTCAAAACAAGTAGAGCTGTTGATTTAGCTACACAGACTATGTATGTTCTTATGTTAGTCTCCACCATAATATATGGAACCCTCTTCGAAATTAGACGTCGGCTACAGGATATGTAGACTTAAGTCTGGGCCTAGCACACGTGTATGCAGATTGAACAATCGACATATGTTGTTCTGTATTTTGTGCTAATTTACCAGATCAAATTCCTGTACATGCAATTTTTTTTGACAAATGTAGGTGACTCTGATCAATGTAGTGTTGAAATTATTAGAGAACCTTTTTTCAGAAAAATATCATTCTAATCCCAGTGATTTGTGGCTGGTTGGTAATATGCTAAAATTTGACTTTGGATAGTTGGATTTCCACAAGCACAATACAACCTAGCATTCTCTTCAAACTAGTGGGCAGGGCATGCTTGACCCCTTAGGCCAACAGATGTATAAACCATGCAGTTATGACAAAACAGTACTGATCAAGGTTAGTTTGATCTAAATAAATAACATTCATCATGCTAGAGTTATTGCTTATTAAGCCACTGGGGGAGTGGCCAATTCACCATGGCTACGGGCTCTTATGCAACAGCAAACTGGAGTCCCTGTATACACACACGGTTGTCAATGTGAGTCGAACAGTTAAAATGTACTCTGTCATAGGCTTAGTATACTGTACAGTCTTGAGAGCCGAGGTTGATAATCAAGTAAATATTACAA
Source organism: Umbra pygmaea (assembly GCA_016801145.1). Lineage (NCBI taxonomy): Eukaryota > Metazoa > Chordata > Actinopteri > Esociformes > Umbridae > Umbra > Umbra pygmaea. The sequence continues at coordinate 31,894 of JACXGM010002572.1, forward strand.
ATTAAGCAGCATCTAATAGTAGTTATGGCAAGTGTTTCAGTTTAGTGAACCATCACTAGTAAATATGCTGGATAGTCGTACAATATTAATGCTGACTGAATGCTGGTGAACAAAATGAGGACTGAGGATCCTGCATCAGACTTATGCAAGTAACATTGATCAATAGCAACAAAAACATCAACAAGGTTTGAATGTGTAACTAGGTTATAGAGTTCCCACTCAGCAAAGAAATATTGATGTATTTTGCTCACTTGTTTTGGTTCTACTGCAGAACAATGAGTATATTAAATATGCATACTGAACCGAGCAGTCACACTCAAGATAAAATCTGAAGTAAATAATTAGTGACAAAACTCCCATTTTCAATATGACTGAAAAGCATGTTAGAAATAATACAATATTTAACACAATCTATTTGATAATCCCTTATGAAAAGGTAAAAAAAAAGGATTATCCCAGATTAGAACAGATTAAGGGTTGTCCAGTTACAAAGTTATAAAACTCATAATGAAATTATAATTCAGTACTCATGACTTTTCACTAAAATACATTTATATAAGGAACAAATCAATAAGGCAGAAAACTTCAAATTTATATTGTCAGTCTTTCTTGTAACAAGACATGATACAAGCAGGATTTATTTTTCATTCATTGAAAGAAACAACCACAGGATGATGTGTTGGGAATTGGTGGTTATTATTCTATTGTCTCCAGTTTGAAATGGAGGAAATTTCAGAATCATGTGTTTTTCTGATCTCCAGTATTGAAGGCCTTTGATAGACAGTTTTTACCTCAACATAGTGTGAAATACACACAAATATTAGGCTAAATATATGTTCATTTTGCAGTGTGATATTTTTTGTGGATTTTCCAATTTTCGCTCCACGACATGTTTCTCTAAATTGACATATTTCCATTGTTTGGTTTGAGTTTTACTAAACTCTTGAACCCATCTCAACATCATTAATAGCGCTAAAAGGTATTCTCAGTCAGTCATGAATGGAAAAAATACCTAAAAATAGCATGCATACTGGTATTGGTCTTGCTGGGTGATAAACACAGAGCAAGGATGGTAAAATTATAACATGAAATAAAAACTCCAAATACAGCATTGCAATTGAAATATACCTTTCCCATTTTCCCTATTGTGTGCTTTAATGTTGATTCAATGATTTGTACCCTCAGCCACGCAGAACGTTCACAGATTAAACCGTGTATCAATTATACTGTCACACCAATCTGTCTATCATAAGATGGACCGATCCCTCTCAGACTTGCTGTAGTACATTTTTTTTACGGACAATTGTTACTCAGCTGAAAAAACATTAGTTGTGTCGCATAGTAAAATTGGCATATTCGGTTTGGTTATAAGAGACACATTCATCAATATGAACAAATTTGTTCTCAAAAGTTGTGGCCATTTTAAGACCGTAATAGGCAGAATAATAACCATCGTTAATGCAGCGGTAATGTTGGAGATGAGACCTTTGTGTTCCTCCTATTGCTTATTTTGTCCTGGTTTGTCCTGGTCCTGCTAACATCTCTTTCAACAGAGACACTAAACAACTGACATCATGTGCACGAAGAGATCGAGGTATTTATGTGACCCTCTAGAGTAGTTTTACCAGCATAGGCTAAAGGCTTGATTTGTTTGGCACTTTGTAGAAATAGTGATCACATTCTCACTTCTGTTTTTTGACTTGATTTTACTTTACTTGGTGATTCCAGGGTTTTCTTACACAGACAAGTAAAGCCCTGATTTGGTTTGCCTTTTTACCTACAGCCCCCACCCAGAGAAAATGTGCCCAGACCTACTGTAAGTCTGGAACTTCATCGTCCTGGAATGGTCACAGTCACACACTAAAAGTTCCCCCATCATTCTTTCTCCATCTGTCCCAGGCCTTTCTTTTTCCCTCCCATGTTGATCTTGTTTTTCCCAGGGTCCAGAGTTCCTTTTGGGTAATGGCTGGCCACCAGATGTCAGTACATCATCAATATGCACGGGAAGACTCCTCAGAAAGAGACCTGGCCCAATGCTTACACAGCGCATCCTCCAGGAAGTCTGCCAGCTTCTCTGAATCCTCCTGAAGAGAGAGCAGACAGGAAAAAAGGGTTACACCAATGACAATAGTTAGTTATTTTACCAGGCAAGTTGACTGGGAACACTTTCTCATTTGCACCAACGGCCTGGGGAGAAGGGAGGAGAGGGGAATGAATGAGCCAATTGAGAGACAGGGATGATTAGGTTGCTATGATGGTATGAGGGCCAGATTGGAAATTTGTCCAGGACACCGGGGTTAACACCCCTACTCTTACGAATAGTGCCATGGGATCTTTAGTGACCACAGAGAGTCAGGACACCCATTTAACGTCCCATCAGAAAGACGGCACCCTACGCAGGGCAGATGTCCCCATCACAAGCCCTGGTGCACTGGGAATGATCTTTACTAGGCAGCGCAAATTGAAATAACGCTGCCCGGGATTTGGTAAAATCAGATTATCTTTCCTGCCACGTCGCTCTCCAGCTAATCCTTGTGTCCAGATCGGGCGCTTGTAAATTCAATTACTGAAGAATAGTTAGTGAATGTAATCATCTCGTGCATGATCTGACTAAAGGCTTCCGTGTTGGATGAGCAGTGTGAATAGAATCAGTGGCTGGGCGTCGTGGTTGGATGAACCATGTGTGCGCCCCTTGCCATCCCACAGATCTGTACAAGGAGTTGCGGAGCTGTTTAAGTGTTATTTAAATGGGTGTTCATCTTACCTCTCTGATAAAAACATAAGACGCTTCCGACCGCAGGGATTTTTGTAGTTCCTAGAACATATCGTTCCTATAACCCTTTTTTTCTTGTGTTCTGACTGGACCAATTTGGAGATTATTTAGTTCCTCGCACCGCAGTTCCTATAACTCTTTCAGCTCCTACTTCAGAGCAGGGTCTTTCCCTTTTCCTAGGTCTACGTTGATTGGTCCAACTTATAAATCATGCCTACCGTTTCGTTTGTCCGCTTACATTTATTAGATATTAGTCTTCTGTGTTTCTCTGTTAAGTAGCTACTCAATTTCTATGACCCCAGCCTAGTTTTTAAACGCCTCTGTTCGAACACCTTTATGAGGACATATCAATACAACACTCTTTTTTAAAATAATATTGGATGTCATTTTCAGCCTCGTAATCTGAACAAAAAAGAAACAGCAAGCCGCTAAAAGAACCCAGCACTACTTGGGGTGAAAATAACCAGATCATCCGCATACATGATGATTTACACACTTATCTCCAATTATACACTCAGTGTTACAAAAATAATAAACTGTGAAATGTTGTTGTATGTGGCGCTACGCTAAAGTCTAGTTACGACGCTATAAAAGACTGCGTCACTCCCTTACCCCTCCTACCAGTACCTATGGCCACTTGGCCAATGTGAATGCAAAAAGCAAAACCGGTTTTGGGGAGAGTAGTTAGTAGAACTGTTTAGAAGTGGACTGTTTCTATAACTACGTTCCTGTAACTACTTGGTCGGAAAGCGGCTATAGTGTTATTTAAATGGGTTTTCATCTTACCGCTCTAATAAAAACATAGTGTTATTTAAATGGGTATTTTTCTTACCTCTATCATAAAGACATAGTGTTATTTAAATGGGTTTTCATCTTACCTCTCTGATGAAAGCATAGTGAACCAGTTCACTAGCCAGGTCTTTGGAGCTGTCAGCTTAAAATGAAACAGCAAAAACATTAATGTAAAGATTACCACTACAGATTCCTGTCATCAATATTACACAATAGGGGCTTGGAAAGATTACAGCCTTGCGAAACTATGGTAATATTTAGTAGAGAAAACCACTGCCGGTTAAAATGAATAAGAAGATCTACAAAATATCTGCCTTCAGTTGATTTCATGCCTTAGTATTGCACTTGAGACCAAATATTCAGTTTCAATTAATGATGCTTTAACTGCAATATTTAATTGAACATCAGCTTTAAATTGAACATTCAATACAGTATTCTGACGAAATGTGCACTACATGAATGCATGCTACAGTACACTGCATACTGCCAAAGGGTTTTCTGTTGTAGTCAGGTAAACTGCTTTTCCTGCAATAAGGCAACTTGGGAATTTGTGTTACATGCTCGATATAAGTGAGCTTAGACCTGTACCCAGAACAGTGCCAAAAAGCTCATACATAAAGCAGGCATGATCCTAGACTGTGATGGTCTGCTTGGCACTACAGAAGAATACTGTAACATTACTGTGACACCTGATGGACTTTACATTTATTATGACTTTCCTATTGTAATATACAGCAGCCATCCAAGGACATGATCTTAAATATTACATTGTGACACAACAAACCGTTTGAAAAGGTCTCCAAAACCGGTTTGAATTAACAATGGCCCAGCCTATAGGTACAGGAGATTTATATGGTTGAAAGGGGGTCAACGGGGACACTATCAAGTTACAACAACGTTGTTGAACATTGGATCAACTTACTGGGCAGCACATCACAGTTTAGCTGGCGTTGGAGCTTGTCATCCATCTTCAGGAGGAGCGAAAGCTGAAGCAAAGAGGCACAGTAAAATGTGTTTCAAAACCCATTTGAATGTGTCGGGCCGTCCAACTCTTATACCGACATACTTTTGATACTGCTGCTTTTCTACATATCACATCGGCTTGTGTTTTTTCAGTGGTCATTACTGACAATCTCTAATTTATGTCTATGTATCTGATTCATGTGGTGCGCCTCATCGATACTGCTGAGTTCAGGCTCTACGTTACCATGGTTACTCATTGTAGGCTCCTCCTAACATTCAACCAAACAGTGTCTGAAGGACCTTAATGCCTTAATATTTGTTTAATATGGTGAGCAACAGCCATGTGACTCACTTTGCTGGTGTGTTTATCAACTGGTGACTGATGGACCCTCACTTCAACTGTGGCATTCGGTAACATATAAGGCTAATATCGGAAATCGGCGGAGCCAATCAATTGGTTAATTTGAACAATCAATCAATCTCCCACTACACCCTCCTCTGTATATCCTTTATGCAGCTGTTTAATTTCTCCCTGTGTGGCTGTTGGACTAAGATATGGAGACACGGCCCGCAGTGTTATTATTCAATAAATGTAAAAGTTGTTGAAAAATATTGCTTCATTAAGTTAGTGGTTAGTGTTAAGGAGACTAACCGGGTTAAAAAGCAGTTTAATACAATAAAATGTGTGATTTCATTTTTAGCAATTATGAATTATGGGGCACTTGATTTGAACCCGTGATGCTCTGGAACATTCTCCTGAGGTAATGTTTTAACATTCAGCAACAATTCATGCATATTTTTCATGTATACTAAATGTATTTGTAGATCAGGAACAAAAACTCACATGACTTTTGGTACCTCCTTCGTTGAACTCCAAGTTACAATGCATTTGGACCACCTGAAAATCGTGACAGAGAGTAAAGAGAACCAACCCATTACCAATCTTCAACACGCCACTTAAAATAAGAGACTACATAGAAGTAAATATACTATATATAAGTAGGCATTTAGCTTTCATCCAAACCAATTCACAGTGATGCAGTCATACACCTGTTCTGTATTGTAGACAGAACCGGTCGGCCCAATACGCTCACTACGCACGTTGCGTAGGGCCACGGCAATTACGCAACGCCCCACATCCCTCTCGTGTCAAAGCGGGTTTAAAGCGCATTTCAACTGTGAGAGAATGATGCGGAGTTATCCATCTCTTCACGACAAAAGGGAAAATGAACACAATGAGACTGAATAACGGGAACAGCAATCAGGTAGACTTGTGTTCTCACCTCTCCAAATTTAATGTCAGCAAATAACAGTAACGTTATATTGATTTGTTAGCTTGCAGTGCATCTCTTTCTAATCTGTCTGTCTTGCAAACGTAGCTGGGCACCAGAGTAAAGTAACAATTAGGCTTCTTAAAAAAATATTTAGTAGGCTACAGTATTAAAGTACAGTAAAGACATTGAACAAAAAACATTTTCCCCAACACCTTCGTTACTCGATGACGTTATTTGTCTAAAAAAGAGACATGGGGCTGAACTCATTTGGTCGTGTCAAATCATCAGCGCACACATAACGCGTGTCAAAAAAACAATGTTTAGGAGCTGCCAGATGGGTATGGAAGACCCCTATAAAAACACCAACTTGTGCACAATGTGGAAGATAGACAGTCTGCGCTTAGACAAGGTGAAACATACCGTAGCTGAACTATGATAATACCTACCGAATGTCATTGGACTTTTTTCATTGCCGCTTCTCAACTGCGCTTCACCCTGCCGGAATTATTTACACAGTGCGCGTAAAGATTGCCTTACCAATTGATTTCCATTCAGATGCAAACATCATATCTGCTGTGTTCTACTATCAGAGAAGTTATATTATAAATATTTAGGCCTTTAGGTTGACAGAGATAATAAACTAGAGTACTACATGAATACTGTAGGCATATTCCTTCCTATCTGAAACCTAATTTCCATTTTGCTACAATATGATATTTTTGCTATGGCTACACAAACATTTGAACTATATGGGGCAAAACCTTTTTATAGAGAGTAATATGGCTTTTGGCCCAAGCTTTATTAATGTTTCTCAATTTTCAATAAACATGTTGCTTCCATTGGAACTTTTGTTAATAGGAGTCTATTGGTTGCATTCAAGTGCATTGCTGTTAATCAACATCGTTTTTATATTTCAAAAGGCCACCTTTGCACATGCAGCCCAAATCTTATGTGCTCATTTTCAGTAAACAGGCAGCTCAAATGTGATCCAGTAATTTAGAAAAAAAATAGTGTTTGTTTCCAAATATATTAATTATTTTATTAGAAATGATTCAGCTCATGTCTTATAGCTTTACATAACTTTATATTTCATAAAATAACATTTTAAAAGGTAAATGTTTCTATGTAACTTAGTTATTATATTTTTTTGTGTGATTTGTCCAGATTTTTCTCCCTTCCTAATTCTCTCTAACCCTGCCTTTTTGGCAGCACCGCAAATCAATGGACAGATCTGTGGGATGACGAGGGGCGCGCATATGGTTCATCCCACCATATGTCGCCCAGATGCCAATTATTTTCACACTGCGAATCCAACATGGAAGCCTTTAGTCAGATCATGCACGGGATGATTACATTCACCAACTATACTTCTGCGATTTAACTCACAGGTGCCCGATCTGTGTAACATTTTTGAACACTATAAAACATACAATATTTTTTTAGGACTAGTAAACTTTAGGTACTTGCATATTGGATCCAAGGTTTGAAAACATCAATTAAGTTAATACAAACTACAATATAGACGGTTTTTGAATTTCACTATAACTAGCAACCAAAATGTACCCTGGAAACCCAGAGTTCTCGCGAGAGCACAATTTATATTTGCTCAGCAAGTTACTCTGGCACCGAGTAATGCTGCTCATTTATTATGCCCTTGTAGCCGAGCTGCACCAATCACATTGGTGTATCTGATGTAGGCGGGCCAAAGGGGTGTTAAACAGATGACAACAGCTCTGCGAGTGCGACCTCAAGTCATTAGTAAACATTGTAAGATCGCTATGGATCTACACCAGTTGTTTGAAACTGCTTTGGCCGCTACAATGAACGAGTTAGACTTGGCTTTTTGTCTAAAAGAGGAACAGAAGATGGCGCTCGAATCGTTACTTTTTATGAAGGACGTTTTTGCTGTTTTGCAGACCGGATACGGCAAGGGTTTAATCTACCAGTTAGCTCCGCCATAGGGTTAGTGAAAACCCACTGGTGATTGGTCATAGTGTTATCCAATTGCGTACAGTGAGATTTTCAAATGCACACTTGGTGCTACCCCTCGAGTTGAGTCATTTACATTACTCGATCCCAGACCCTAAATTGTTCAGGATTTGGGTCTGGATTTTTCCAGGCTAACCAAAATGCATATTATGGACAAAATAATAATGTGTTTTTCCAAAATTGGTTATATTGTTCCTTGTTTCAATAAAAACATATCTAAACAAGAATAATAATAAAATCTACATGCAATTTCTAAAGAGATTTATGGAAAGTTATATAGTGCATCTTATTTGACATACATATATTTGATATTTTCTACAATTTCTCATTCATGTTAATCTTAGTATTCATTTATCTAAATATTATATAAAACATGTTCTATTTAATAAGTATTGTTTGTTTATACCTCTTCATGTTTTGTATAGGTCTACTAATTCTTAGATTGAAAGATGGCGCTAAACTGTTTTGATGGAGGGAGGATTGTAGGAGCACTGGGGTGTCAGGTGTGACAATAGCAAATAGTTGACATGGCCCTTGGGTCAAAAAATAGGGCCCCTTTGTAGAATTTTGCTTAGGGCCCCAGGGAGGACAGGACCGGCTCTGATTGTAGACCCTACGTATAGGAACCACAATTCTACAGTTGTAAGAAATCCAACTCACCAACTGCATTTCAATCTTGAAAGCCAAGAAGAAATCATGAGGTGGTGTCATTTTTATTACTAATATTTTTTCAATGGGTGTCGCCTCTACAGCTGTTCTTATTAATTGTTAAACTTTTATTTACTAGCCTGGGATTTAAAATGGCAAAGTTTAGACAAGAGGTTCCTAAAATGTGGGGAGCAGGCTGTCATTACATGTAGAGCAGGGCAGGCTAAAACTTTAGAGAAGCCCTGCTTCAGACTGCTGCTTTTTTGCGAGTTTAGTTACCTTTCGGGACTCTGTCTCCTGAGGCTCTGGGCTGGGAGTCCGTACCGTCTCCATGCGCTCCTGGAAGATGGACAGGGTTCGCGGCATGGTGTGGCCTCGCTGGAAGTTCATCAATGGATAGATACCGTTCCTAGCAAACACAGATCACATCCCATCACTTGTGGAACATTAGCTTGTTTTAAGTCTTTCTGGCTCACAGTGCCATGACAGAAGTCTGCAGTCAGAATGAACAGATAAAACCTTAAATCTAACGGACAACTGAAGGGAGCTAATTAATCATGTCGCAGCCATCAAAATGGCTTTCATAAAACCGTTTCTAAGACCCAGCTAGAAATGTCAAAACAAGTGTATAAACACATTATATAAAGCACAGTGGACAACGGTTAAAGGGATACCTTACAATAGTTACTAAATGATATTGTTTTCCTTACCAATTAAGCAGTCTACAACCATGGTTGACCAATCCATTCTTTGTCATTCAGTTTTAAATGTTTGTCATTTCTTACCCAGTCAATAAATAGTGAATTCTAAGCCAATGATACTTACGTTTGCATTTTCACAATTCATGTGAATTTCAAGTTAACTTCATGGAGTAATAAATGTAAAATAAATGTTTAGATACTTGGGATTATGACACGAAGGCCAAAAATAGAGGCTTTATATTTATTTTTCATCATAAAGGCAAGAGTGCACTAGAGGACTCAATTAAATGTCAGTTGTGGATGCTAGCTACCAAGATCCAAAACAGATCCAAACATAGCAATCTTGATTTGGTTTCTAAAATTTTTTAGAGAAGTACACACATACTGTTAAATGTATTGATTTAATATCTGTTAAAACTGGGTCTAAGTATTTGAAAAAGAAAAGTATTTGACAAAGATTAAAAAAAAAAAATGTTGGGTCACTTTAACATTGCATCCACCTCCTACGTATTCATTTTTTTTTTTAATTTATGTAGTCAGACTTACTTCACGTCCTCAAGGAATTTGTCCAGTTCCAATGGAGAAACATTAGAGTACCTTTAAGAAGGATCAAATAAACCATGAGCACTGCAGTCAACAAAAACCTCAACCAGACTTTTTATATTTCAGAAAACAGGTTCTGTCTTCAGCCTCACTTAATCTCCACGCCGGGCCGGTCCCAATGCTTGATCTCAGCCATCACACCGTTGGGGTCAAAGGTCCTTGTCTTTTCCTCAAGGCAGTTATCGTGAAGTTGATCTGTTGAAAAAGGGATTGCTTTTAAAAGCGCCATTTTTATTATGTTGAATGGTGAAGGTTTAAACCCCTGTGGAGAGATAAACTCAATATTTGTTTATTTATTATCACAGCTGAGCACTGTTGCTAACTAACAGATGCATCCACAGTTGGCAAGGAAACAAAAGGCAAACTTTGACCAGATTTCCATTCTTTTGGATGTCAACAAGGTAACCCTCCAGCTTAAATCCTCCACTTGTAGTGGGTTGGTTAAATAATGTAGAATAAATTCTCCCACTACAGTTTCTCTCAACTCAACCTCCAGTCCACCCCCACACCCGTCTGCTCACTGTTGCCGACTCAGAATACATTTCTTCCAGGAAGCATTGTAAAGGACTCTGAATAGCAGCCTGGGATTCATCGTTCCTCACACTGGTAGTTGATGAAGCAGTGGGCAGCCAGCAGCTTCAGTGAGTGCACTTCAAACAGAACCCTGTGAAACAGCAGGTCGTGGGCCGTGGGCCTCTTCTTGGCATCCGAGCGAACACACGACTGAGTGAACTCCTGAAGCAGACAGCAGAGAGGGACACGGGGGTTAACAGGACCACAAGGGCAGACTGGCCACTGTACCAAAACCTCAGGGACACAGACATTTTACTATGTTAAAGTGCGAAGCTACTTTTTAAATACATGCAATGTCAACCAAGCACCGGTGTAAAGCACAACATCTTTGCTCAAATTTTGATTTGTTTTTAGCTCAACACTTTGACTTTCAATATAAAACACAGCCGTGTAAATCCTGTAAACTTTTCAAAGGTTGCAGCAATACATAGGTAGTGTATTTAGTAAGTAGACATTTAAAAGATGCCTTCTGCAATTTTAGGCGATATTTAGAACTATTTAGGCCTCTACGTTCTAAAAATTAGAATTTAGGCACCCTAGAGCTAAAACGGGTCGCCGCTCAGTCATTTTTTCTGAAGTGTCTAGGTTCATATTTTCTCTCTTGTTCTCCGGTGTTCAGAGGTTGTGCTCGCTCTGCAAACTCATTAGGCATTACAATATAGCTCAGGTTTGATTGACAGCTCTGTCAATGGGACTTCACGTACATTAGCAAAACATACGTCACATTTTGTTGGGAATTCCCTGCCTGACCCTCAGTAAGAGAATGCCTACAATAGCCAAGAAACACCGTCAGGTTTCAAGCTAACTATGGCGAGAAGATGATTCTATTTAGATTGTGTATATAGACAATATAGTACACATCCGGACTAAAATGGGGGGGTAAAAATACTTTCGCAATTACGAACATTGCGGACTGTATCTTTAAGACTAAAATATAGGCCACAGAATATCTTGTTACAGTTCCTGCTGACAGTTTATAGATACAAGATGTGTCATTGGGTTTTAAAAGAGCCATACTAATTATGATAATCATTTTTACGTTTTATGTATTGTGGTGGTTCTCATACAGTCTCTAGGAGCCGGCAGTAGCCCCGCCCAGAACGTGGGTAACGAACAATGAAACACGGGGACACCTGTGTGGATAATTCTCTCTTCCTATCCCCTTTAAAACAGGTAGATCATTGAGGGGTGATAAGACGACACATTTTGAGGGAGAGCAACACAAACCGATAAAGCTATACACTGTCAGCATTCTAACGACATCTGTAGGATTATTTTGGTCTATGTTCAGAGGCTCATCTATGACTCTTTATTGCGGTTTCTTTTTGTTGTCATTTTAGTACTGGTCTCTATTTCATCCTTTACGCACAGAAGACACCTACATTTAAAGGATCATTGTTTGGTGGAAGTGTTTTCAAGACTCCTGTAACCACAGTTTGACTGTCTGGACTCGATCTTGTGTTCCGGCTCATTTCTTTAACGCCTGCCGGCTTCATTATTTTAGTGATGCAACCTGAACGGAACTCCTAACTGTTCACAGTATATTTACACAAGGACAATTTTACTCAATTTTGGAAAACAACGGCTGTCAAAACCTTCCTTCTGCCACAGCAATACAATCCATCAAAATATAATTGGTGCTGGTAAATTACTATTCCATAATTATGTGTTATCAATCATCCATTTGAAATGAACAGCCAATGGTTAGGTCACTGCATTCTGCACAGCACTTGTGAGAACATACAGGCATCCTGGCAAGAGCCAACATTTTACTAAAACAACAAGGAAAGTAAGGATAACCTATTCCATGAACATTCAACATTTTAGCTACCATTGCACTGTGGTGACTGAAGAGAACATTTTAGATAATGTAGCAACAACCTAGCAGACAACATTGTTTTGAAGGTGAGTAGAAATAATTTAATCAGAGTATATCTAACTGGTACAATTAGATAAAGATATATGATTAAACATATTGTGTACTAGTTGAATACATGTTGTTGGTGTCTTCTTTATTTATATATATTTAAAACACGATAATAACATCCATGTGAAGTGAAGAAATACCTACAACTGAAGCCATAGAAATGGAATGATTAGAAATGCCATTTTAATTCAAATCAATGTAGCAGAATGGTCAGAGCGGCAGCCTTTTTTACATGTACCATTCCATTGCAAAGATCTAGCAGCCTACCTTCGCATTAAACCGAGTCGCGTGTTGTCACCGTGACAACTAACAACAATCGCCATTTTGTTGTGTACCAATCAAATGACCATGCCAAGCAGCACATTGGCCTTTCTATCCATTCTATTTCTATGACTAAAGCATATCCACTATTCTTGTGGGACTTGCCTTCATCAGGGGATCCTCTAAAGACTGGACAGCATAGGTTATGGCCTCTTTGGATACCACCGTGTCCCCATTGGCCTGGATCTCCAACACTGCCATCTACAGTTGTGGAGGACAAAAATGTAACGATGGCTCCTGTCTACAAGGAGAAATAGTGTGAGTCATAGTCCCCATAAAACCTAGCAGCAAAACGTGATATACTGGTTCTTTGTGGTATTTCGTCATTTATTTCTGTCATATAGGATTTTCATATTCACTTCAAATAAGGTCTGTGTTATGTGCCGCCTCTGCGTTTTAAGTGGTTTAAATATCTCTAGGGCAAGGCAAGTGAGACTTACACACTGCTGTGAAACACAGACCTAACAGAAACACAGACCTTATTTGAAGAAAAATCCACAACTCTCCTATGTACAAAATGACTGATGGAGCAGCGCAAAGAAGTAATATCACATTTTATCGTTAGGGTTTATGGAGATTGTGATGCGTCCCCCATTTCTCCCAATAACAGAACGCAACCAAAGCCATTTTTAAACAGAAAGGGAAAATGTGCAGGTTTACTTATTATACAGAAATCTTTTCTTTTATAACTAATTAACATTATTAATCAATGTTCATAACTAACTAATATGTTCATTTATGTGACTTTGCGTAGTAGGCACAATGAGTTATTTACCAGTTACTTCCCTCCCTTGTCCATTTACTGCTGACCCGGCTTGTCGGCGACTCAGCAGGTGCAGGATGGTTGACGGCGCTCACGTGCTTCCTCCAAGCACATGTCGCCGAGCCATCCGATTGTTATAACACTGCTTGTTCACCATGGAAGCCCTTAGTCAGTACATGCGTGAAAGTATTACACATTCACCAACTATAGTGCCGTGACTGAACGCACAGACGCCAGATCTGCCAAGAATCAGTCACTGGAGAGCGACGTGGCAAGGTATGCTAATCCAACTTTCAAGTCCCCTACCCCAGGCATTATATTTTCTCTCTTACCTCTAGGGTACATATACCAAATGCATAGATGTCAATAGAGCAAACATCTTCAGCCACTATAACAGAAGAACCACAGAAATAGAGAGATTTTAATTAATTGGGTATTTAGACCCTTGTTTCAGTTTAAGCAGAATTGTACACACATGCAAAATATGACCAGCCAAACCTAGTAGGGAAATTTAAATACTTCAGGAGAACAGGAAGCTAAAGGTGCAGTAAAAACACAGGACGGTGTACAGACACTTACATCCATATTAACATTGAAGGTGTACAGACACTTACATCCATATTAACATTGAAGGTGTACAGACACTTACATCTATATTAACATTGAAGGTGTACAGACACTTACATCCATATTAACATTGAAGGTGTACAGACACATCTATATTAACATTGAAGGTGTACAGACACTTACATCCATATTAACATTGAAGGTGTACAGACACTTACATCCATATTAACATTGAAGGTGTACAGACACTTACATCTATATTAACATTGAAGGTGTACAGACACTTACATCCATATTAACATTGAAGGTGTACAGACACTTACATCCATATTAACATTGAAGGTGTACAGACACATCTATATTAACATTGAAGGTGTACAGACACTTACATCCATA
>JACXGM010002573.1:0-21920 GCA_016801145.1 Umbra pygmaea
TTCTATTAATGTATTTCAAAACTGACGTGGCTAAGACGTGGTGAGGAGGTAAGAAAATGACAAAATTATTGGTCATCAGCTGGTCTTTAAATAACGATGCTACAACGTCATGGGAAGGTAAGGAAATGACCATGGCTCTGTGGTCACGGAATTACCTATTGATGACGTTGCCACAAAGTATTTTGGTGACGTGACGAATACACGACTAATACTGACGTCACGATTGGTTGCCGTTACGTAACGTGTTTGCTGGGATGTTCTTCTTATTATTTTGTATCTCGCAACAAATGTTGATATCTCCCATCCTTGATTTGAATAATGCACCGCAACGCAGCAAAATAAATGCTTATTTCAACAAGAGGTAGATTAGATGTCAATCATCATCAAACGGCCAGTAGCAAATCAAATTTTGGGGTGGCACCCGGGGTGGCCAATCATATGTCAGGGGTGTCCAGTGCCCCCCCGGACACCCCTCTGGCTCCGCTACTGGTTATAGCAGCTGCGGTCGGTGGGTCTTAATTGGGGACGCTGTGCTCGCATTTCCGTCCAGACTGGGGGAAACGGAATGGTGTCACGCAATGCGTTTTATGCGCTACACACCGTTCCATTCACTCCGGTCCCAAACATAATGCAAGCCCTGCGTCCCCAATTAAGATCAATTCACTCTGGTCCCAAACGTAATATAAGCCCTGCATCCCCAATTAAGATCAGTTCACTCTGGTCCCAAACGTCATGCGAGCCCGGCATCCCCATCCGACCATGGCTGTGTTCTAGAGAGTGTTTAAGGGAACAGAGAGGGGAAGTTAACTGATGGAGATGCTAGTCTATAATCATGTATATTGTCATTTGCGGTGCATCGTCTCTAGCTATTCCGAGCATGTTTTTAATACCTTGAGGAGACCAACATTTTCCAATGTTTCATTATAGTGCTACTCAAAAACTAAGCAAGCCATTTGGATTTAGATAGGAGAAAGAGTGAAAGTATTACTACCAAGAATTCATTCTGCATTCAGAGGGAGTCACTGTATGTAGAGGCTAATCTTTTCAGTCATGAAATAAGGGCACCTCCACCTGATAGGGGTGTCCAAAGAGGTGCCAGGTAAGTTGTAAAATTGTCTACACACTTTATTATAGTACACAACAATGTAGCAAGATGGAATTACAAAAGGTTTTTACGAGATAAGAACAATGTTAAGTGGACAAAAACCAAACTCTTGCCACACAATTGGAAGCACCCAATTGTCTAAAATTAAAGTCTTTGTTCCCTGTAACAATAAGATGACCCTTCACTGTAACGTAAAGGAGCCCAGCGAAAACCATGAAAAACACCCCCAAACCATTATACATCCTCCACCATTAGTAGCAGTGTCTACATACTTCTGGCTATATAGTGTAGTTTCCTGAAATGGTCAATGATCCGTGTGAATTTTGCAATTTCATAATACATTCTGGATGTGTTACCAACGCCACATATAACACCCATCATTGCAACACACTGCTTATTAATCTCCAGAGCATCACCCACTCTCAAACTGTGCCCAAGCAGGTATACATTTTTGGTTGCCAAAAAAGTCTGCACCTCCTTTGATCGCCTCTCCTTCCAATTCGCCTTGCCTTGTGCCTTTACTTAGCCAGGTCACGACTGCAAATAAGAAGTTGTTTTCAAACTGCTCACCTGGTTAAATAAAGGTGATATAACAGCAAATGTGCGGGGGGTGGCTATGAAAGGCTTCATAATATTTCTTAAGATCATATAAACAATAATAATTTCTGACTGTTTTACTATCGCCTGTAATCTCTGTGATAGTTCTCAAGGTACAGATTTCAAAGCTGGAAGAGGACTGTACTAACATAGTAAAGAACAGAAGAGTGGGCCTAGCACTCCACTAGACTGATATATTCCAGCAGACTTTTTTCACAAGAAGCAAATGGTTCCAGCACACCTGGCTCATGCATTTAGCACAATTAACAAGTGCTTATCTAGAACCGGTTTTACCTTTTAGATCTTAATGACTAAGAGATGGGCATTTCTGATCTGAAACGCTTTAGAAAATAAATTCCGTTAAGGTGATTACCCAATTCAGGTGTGCCTGTGAATGTTTATACAGGAAGCAGGCAGAGGGTTGTAAAAAGTACAAAGTTAAGGTACTCAGGTGGGTTCACCCATTTTGGGAAGTTATTTAATAACCTAAATAACCTAGATACAACCTAAATAACCAAAATAACCAGCTATGGAGTTCAAGGGAGCAACCCAGGCTCGCTTAACAAATGGGGGGGAGGATTATGCTTTTTTTAAGCTATTGACTTCAAAGGAAACAATGCAAGTCCCCCTGCTTCATCCAGCAGTCTTGTTCTGTGACAGCATTTGTATTCACCAGTCAGTTGTCACTAATCCACCAGTGTACCAACAAACCCTTCATCGAAAACGTACACGCTTGGGTCACCAAATGGATGGGTGTCACCTTGATAACTGATCTTCTCTTCATGGCCAGGCTTCGTCTGGGAACCATAAAAGGATCTTTTTTGAAGAGTGTAGGCGTCAATATCTCCTGACTAGCTGATCCAACTCGCTCCAGTTTAAGCCCAAACACTGGAGCTGGTGGGCGGAAGCCACTGTGGGTCATTCACGGTCACGTCTGCCTCATCCAAGTTCTTTCGCCGGCAGTAACATAGCTCCTCTGGCACTCGTGGCTCCAGTGCCGCAGCCCCATCAACCATCTGCTCCCAGCAGGGTGCCATGGAGAACAGGCAGGTGATGAATGTACTGCCTGGTAAAAGGGGACACGTGACTCATTCAGCCCTCCTGTGGATGCTACGGTTGGCAAAGTGCATAAAAACCCCTTGTTGCATTATCACATTGAAATCTTAAGATTGCTCTGCTGTTAAACTCCTTAACGAACTTGGAGTAATGAGAATAAAACTCATTACAGTGTATTACTTGTCAGGTGAAAGACCCTAAAAGTAAACAAAAGAGTTTGTGAGTCTGCATTTGCAGACTCTCCAAAAAAGAGTTTGTTTGAAAGATTTTACCTTCGTTCTAATTTAATAAACAAAGGTGAGTGTACTCTGTGCTGTAGAAGTAGGCTTATAGATTGCTGTATGAAAAGTTGTATTTATAACTAACATTTTACAGTAATAAAATACAAAGGATATTGTAGTTATTGTTCTCAATCAACTGTGATAAAAAAATGTGTTAGAAGAAAATGCAACCGCTGGACATGCATCTGTCATTATTTGTTGAGTAAATAGAATATATTTTGTTCCAATTTCATCATACAATATGTCGGTTTATCAGAGTTGATCCTCATAATCAAAATGTTCGGAGTATTATTGAACCCAAGGGTGTAAGAGTGAGTTTGATATTGGGCGGAAACAGCATATATATCTTGCAAATTGTTCTTATTATTGGGGGGGAGGCCACACTACCTACCTCTAAATTGGGGGGCACGTGTCCCCCCAGTCCGCCCGTGCTCCTAAGCCCTTGGTGGATCCATTCAAGCACTTCAGTGCATTTGACGTTCCATCACTCACTCGCTTATTGTTTTCAGTTTAAAATTATCCTGACTGTTCAAAAGACAGATTCACAACTTATATTTGTAACTCATTAATTGAAAATGTTGCGTTATGCCTTATTTCATATGCCTGATTCACTTTTAAGCAGAACACAAAACGTACATTTTTTTTACATCTAGGCCACATTATTTGAGCAAATAACATTTACTCCTACATTTGTCATGCGATCTTCTAATGATCTATTTGCCAATTGGAAAATGTACGGTGTAATCAACAGGATTTAGCTCATAACTACATAGATGCTTCATAAACAGATTGAACAACGTACCGTAGATTTAAAACCATGGCAAAGCGATCACCCCATTTGTGTCTTCACTGACAGATAAATCAGCCAATGATCATTCAGTATTCCCCACTGAGACAATTGAGAACAACATGTTTCAGTAACTTTCTCCACTACACACACACACCACGCACTGCGCAGAAATTAAGAGGGAAGAGCATGTTTGATTTGCAGTATCAGATATTCGGTTAAAGTGATGGTTCGGAGTAATATAAACCTAGGGTCATTTGCACCTTGACCTCGAGCCAAACAACCCCCCCCTAAGCTTTTTTCCCTTGTTATAATCTCACGGGATCTCGTGGTAGCAGCCATCAGGTAAGTGTTATTGAAATATACTTCTACCGCGATCCCGCGAGATCACGCACAAAGGACAACATGTAAAGCCTAGCAGCCGAGAGTAGCAGCCATCAGGCAAGTGTTATTTAAATATACTTCTGGTGTACTTACAAACTTTTCAATGCCTCATTTTATAAATACAGAACCTAATTGTACTACTGTAAAAGTTTGGTAACATCCTCGGTTTTATTAGTGGGGTTATTTACGAGAAACCAACTTGGTTCCATTAGCACCTGCATTAATCCATTAGTCTGATCGCGCTCAACCAATGTTATAACAAGGGAAAAAAGCTTAGGGGGGGTTGTTTGGCTCGAGGTCAAGGTGCAAATGACCCTATATTTATATTACTCCGAACATCACTTTAATTCTTGTGAATTTTCGGTTCACTCTATTTACAATACAATTTGGAACTTGCAAATATAAATAAAATCTCATAGCCAATACAACAGCATTTTTTCTGTGTTTTCATAGATTTTTCTGCATATAAAACACAGAATCCTGTGATAACGTGACCTCTGAACAGAACCTCTGTTCCTTGGGGACTCCCTGGAATTCCAATCATTGAATTTATTCTCGAGGTAGCACACTTGACTCAAGATGTCAAGCAATTACAAGTTTAACGTGACAAATAAATTGTAAAATATTTAGGGGTCCTCAAGGAGAGGTGTATAAACCTCTAGGAAGTGATGTCTAATTGAGCATGTCTTCTATTATCCCTTCACTGCCTGTTAAAGCATATAATTTGAACACAGGACAGCCATGGAGATCCAGCATTGTGCTGACTCTCTTGTCTCCCTGGTAGATAATTGGAGGATTATTGTCAATGACTGGTGAGATACTCCACTCAACTGGTATCCCAGGTATGAATCAGTTCCTGATAAGGGGTTTTGCAGTCATCTGTGCTAAGCATCTCAGAGTAGGAGGTCTAATCTAGGATTAACTTCCCACTACCTGTGGACTCTTGTGATCCTGACGTTAAAACAGACCCTAAATCAGTACTTCAACTGAGACATATGATAATAATGCCATATCAATAATCTTGTGGCAACCAGCAAAAATGCGAGATCGGTATTATAATAAATATATATTTTAAGTGTTTCGTAATTCTTTTGTAAGGGCAAATCAACTCTGATTAAATTATAACATTTAGAAACCTTTATGAACCTGAATACACGAGAGGTTAATGTGGGGCAAAATTTTCACTGTCTGCGTCATAAATCCATTTTTGAATTATATTGTTTATAACACCAAGACAAAATTGCAAATAAAGATTTACTGAAAATTTGTTCATCTAAACAAAAATCAGTGGAGAGTTTCTATAAAACATTTGACATGCTCTCTTGGTTGAAAGTAGATACTGTATTTCTGGTGGATCAAACCCAGTTCAAATGTTCTTTCATGGTGGATCTTTGATGATATTTTCATTTACACTGGTGTAACATCTGAAATAGCACACAAAATTCCCATTTCCTATCACTTAGTCTTATTCACACTCATTGTATATAATTTATTTTGTGTATTGTGTGTAACAGTGTGTTGTCTTTGCATTGACAGGCTTTTGCCGGCCAGGTCTTCAAATAAGAATATGTCCTCAATTGATTTACCTAGTTAAATAAAGGGGAAGTTGAAAGACAAATCTCTGCAGCCCCTGTTAGTAACAAGCATAACAATAACATGATGCTGCAATTAAACTACAAAATCCTACTGTATGTATAACTGCAAATGCTGTGCATACTCTTATATGCCATGAAGCGTTACAAAGGGTATCGTATTAAAAAATTATTTTATTAAACACTTTTTACAATCGCAGTTGTCAAAAAGTGCTTTGACAGATACCCAGCTTATACAATTTGATGCACAGTAGCTATTAAAAACTCCCAAATATGTGGAATTTACCGTAGGAAGAAACCTAGAGAGGGACCGGACTCAAAGTGGGTGGCCAGTCCTCTTCTGGCTGTACTGGGTTGGGAATTTGAAAGGTAATCGCCTTATTTAATGAAGACCACGTCCTTCATCAGTGTTAAGTGTCCATAAATAGAGATGTGAATGGGTGGGCTGTGACCAGACTTTGCGTAGCATCAATCCAGTTCAGTGGATATGTGCAGGGACAACGGGACTCGCTCTGGAGTGGTGACGCTCGAGTCACCCGGCAGGCACAACAGACAGGAAGTATGTGAAGCCTTAAGTGTGAAACTGCCATCATCATCTTAAAATGAAAAATATGACAATGAGCATTACATTCAATCCCTGTCCGTAGGCTTTGATTAGTCACAGGCTGGCTTTAACAGCCACTAAGTTCTAAGCTCACATAACCCATCCCTTCACAATAATGAGTGATTGTAACATAATTACCCCCACTTCACATACGCACGCATGCACACATGCACACACACACTCACCTCCACCTAAACACACACTACCACCTAAACGCACACTTTCAATCAGTTTAGGCCACCAGACACATCCGTCTGGACGGTGTGATGATACAATAAGTTCTGGCTGTAATGTGGTTTGTAAATGCTGAGCTCTGAGACTCTGATCAGACGCCACTATTCAGAAGGAGATAAGAATTTGCTTCCATCATGACTGCGAGTTGTTCTCCTTCTCTTTGAGTACCTTTAACACATCAGGGGTGTATTCAACTGGTAATAAACAGAAGCGCAACGTTTTTGTTACACAACCTTTTGCTACGATGTGCGACCAGGACAAACAGAAATCAGGATTCATTTGAATTAGCTGTTGATCTGGCTTTGGTTTGGGTTTAGGTAATCAACTAGACATACTGACACATTACGTTGTTTGGTTTTCATCTTTGGTATTAAGCCTAACATGCTGTGCAATTCAACTTCCTGTAATTAGGTTGAAGTTTAGTTTATTCTTTTACACGAACCCCCACTCACAACGACAGAATAATCACTCTAGTGCTCGCTCTGAATAACAAATGGATAAAATTATCATATTCCTCTCAATCTTATCTTGCACCAAAAAATGTTTGTTTGTTTGTCTATAGCCCAAAAAGTTAGATATCTACGTACTTCAGCACAACCACAGCTAATAGGCCCAATGTGGCAATCAATAATCAATGCCTTTTTGGGCTGATAGACACAACTCAGTAAAGAACAGGTTAATCAAACTCACCGATAGCTATAAGAAATTAAATCGTTTGCTGTCATTTGAAACTGTAAAACTCTCAACTTTAAACATTTCATTAACATTTATAAAGTGTCAGCATGTCTGAGGACAAAAGGATTATTGTAAAACAAATTATGTTTCTCTTAATCTACAGTGTACTAATCTTTGAAACACTGAAGTAAATCTCAAGTAATTTGGTCAGTTGCTCTGTTTATCCATATACTGCACAAATTGCTATATCTGGCCTGCTTTGAACATGGCAGAAATAAGATTCAAAGCCTTGTGTCACGGTATCATCTGTGGCAGTGCCTGAGTCAGTGGCTCCAGCCCTTGTTCGTGTGTTCTGTTTTACCCGGACTCACAGTGACCATCTCTTCACTACCCAATAGATTGCCTGTTAAACATCCACAGCTGGTAACATTCATTAGTGAAGTATTGAAGGCCTTGTGTTTGTTTGGTCATTTGTTGTTCATTGTCATATAGTATGAGGGTGTGTCTATATGTTAGGTGTTGCATGTATGCTATATTTGTATTCTGACTCCTTATTTTCTTTGTCTACAGTGTTTTCTAATTAAACCCATTTTCATTTACTCTTTGCAATGGTCTCCGCTAGTCCCTGCACACAGCATGTACCTTGGTTGTCCTCCGTCTCCAAGTTTATTTTTTATTTCATTTTTCTCCCCTTCCAATTCTCTCTAACCCTGCCTTGTCAGCAGCTCCGCAACGCCCTGCACAGATCTGTGGGATGATGAAGGGCGTGCACATGGTTCACCCAACCACATGTCGCCCGAGCCGCCAATTCTTTTTGCACTGCGAGTCCAATGCGTAAGCCTTTAGTCGGATCATGCACGGGAGGATTACACTCACCAACTATACTTCCGCAATTGCAGAGTGACATGGCAGGATAGATAATCTGATTTATCTAACCCAAATCCAATTTGCACTGCCTTGTGCAGGAGGGCCAGGGAAAGTCAAAGAACCCATAGTCAGGCTCGAACCCGTGATTTTCATGATGTAGACTGTCATGCAATGCAGTGACTTAGCCCACTATGCCACGCGGACCCCCTGTCTTCGCGTTTTACCCAAATTGGGATTTTAACCAAATCATGAATCCAACAAATAATCACTGTTGACCACATTAAAACAGGAACCACCCATTTTTTCACCCATTATTTTATTTGAGCCACTGCTGACAGTGTGCAAACTTTCTAAGTTCACTGCAAATACTATCCTTTAAAGGAACGTGTGAAATCTAGGCCACTGCCTCCAAGGCACATGTACTGCTGCAGCATGAGTTTGAATCCAGCCCACTTTGCTTTCATCAGCCCTATCAAATCTATCAACAAAATACAGTTTTTTTTATTTCACAATGAAATTTACATTTTATTTTTACATTTTACTCAGGTCACAGAACACCTACTGATTCCTTGTGACAAGATTTCAGTTCATGGTTTGTAAGATTATCTATGCCAACGTCTGTTGACTGAAATTCCTCTAACACTATTAACATCTGCCTCCTATGTAACCACATTAGCTTCCTCTTTTGATAAACATTCACAGAACAGCTCATCCTTTGCAGTAAAGATTTCTACCAAACCTAGATTAAGAAGAGATTAGCCTCTCTGTAAACTCAGCACACTGTTCTTTTGATTGGGCCATATGAGATTGGATAGTAGTCAAGCAAGGGGTTATTGCCCCTACAAAGACTCCTATGTGTTACCATCCAGGAATAGAACCGGTAGTACCTTTTCTCTTTGTAGACGCTTTTTGCTTCCTGTCTTTCTGTTGTTTCAATGATGTCGGATTCTATCCTATCGCAATTTCTTCAGTTCCTTTGAAATCCATGGCTTATTATTTGAAAGTACATTCGCTGCCTTTGAAGGGACGACTGAAAACAAATATACAATCAGACCCAAGTACAGGCTCTATACAGTCTTTTTTCAGTGTGGCATTTACTGAAAACAGTCAAATTGTTCATCTCAAAGAAGTCTTGTAGCGTCTCCATGGAGGTGTTATTCCACTGTTTGATATATAAACTCCTCCCACTCCGTGTATGTTTTTGTTCAGTAGGATGGAATTAAGTATTCTAAGTCATGATTGGCCCAGTCATATGTAAAATGACAGAACCAAAGATCAGCTGTTTTCCTTGTCCTCCATGTGACATACTGTATTACCGATAAGAAAGCAATGATTTTGAGGATATGTCAGAGTTCTGAGGAGGGGACCCAAAAGCAGACCAGACAACGTAAGAATAAATTGTGTGTTTTATTGGTTGTAGTAGATGAAGAGAGATGGTTGGAATATATTGCTAAGGGAATGTGTCTCCAGGTAGACGGCAGATGGAAGAGTGGTCGGTGGTGAGGTAGATGGTACGGTGCACAGGTGCAGGAGATGAAGGTGAGTAGTTCCAGGATTCCAGGTGAATGGTGGCGGGCAGGTGTTCCTAAAGATGCAAAAATGGAATTACTGACCAGGCAAAACAGCAGCTGAGAAAAACAGAGGCAGACATATTCTGAGGCTTGTTTCGCTTGATTGTGAATCCAGCGGTGAGTGGATGTCAGGTCTTTCCTGAAATAGGGGTGACTGGTGATTGGGAACAGGTGAGGTGAATTAGCTGGCAGGTAGAGGAAAGGATGGCCCCGCCCACTCCTCCTAGAACAGGCAACACCGAACAAATCCAGATGAACAACTTAGAAACAGGGCTCTTTATATGATGTGACAACATCTGCTGCTCCCAGGCAGAATGGATGCGGCTGGAGTGTAAAACAGAATGATAAAGAACGAGTTTGTTATTGTGTTCTGAAGGAAAGGTATAGTAACTACAAATCCGATGAGCAGTGCCAACCCAGAAAATTGGCTGAACTGATCCACACCGTTAATTTTTTTTATTGAGAAAACATACATTTCGGTCCATCAAAACCTAATAAGCTCATCAATATTCCTTGTATTTGTTTTATAACTTCCATACAAATGCTAAGCATATGTTTGCAAGAAGGTAAACACAACTCTTTAACACAATATGCAAAACTCATTTGAGTAGATCATATCGAACACAATTAAAATTTTTGGTTAGTGTTAACCACTCCCTTAAATGTAAACAAATTTCCGCATATTTACACAAACAACAGCTGTTCAATCAGCATTCAGGCCTTATTTTAAAATTCAAAAGGTCCTGAGTTGGTAAGGACAGACTTAGATTTAGAGAAGATGGAGTAGGAAGAAGGGTTCAGATGTGTAATAGTGGAGCAGTTCAAAGAAAGAAACAAACGAAGACCTAATGTTTCAGATGAAATCTGTTCTACATTTATTGATCATATCTTCAGCAATGGCCTTCCCAGAAGCAAGGCTGGTCAGTAGTAAGAATATAAAAGACTGCCTTTAGGTACAATGCCATATGAAACTGTCATTCATTCACTTAATTTTTGTCTGTTATACACGACACTACATTTATTTAAAAAATTACTCATGGATAAGATTACTCATGTTTTCAGGTGAATTCTTTCTGCCTTTTCCCGAAATAATATTTTTTACAAAAAAAATAATGCAACCCAGGCTGTCATACGTTTTTTTGCTTTTTATGGTACAGAGTACAGACAGAGGGCTAAAGAATATGCAAATTTTCTATTGTCCCTCATCAACAATCCCTAACTTGTGTGCTCTGTAGCCACAGTCTGATTGGTCAGACCCAGAAGTTATGCTAACCTGCTATTGGTCCATTCCTACAGTAGTGCTGTAGTGGGATTATTTACTAACATTTCAATTAGTTATTGTTGTGTGACTAACAACGCTTTGTTGATGACAGATAATATTGTGTACAGAGGATCCCTGGTTTGATTATAGGGTGAGGCGGTCATAGTGTAATCTGTATCATTGGTGCAGTGACCCGGATTACTCTCTGCCCTGCTGCTGCAGTTGCTGGGGAAAAGGAGGATGAATGACTGTGGAGAAGGGGGGTGAGTGTTGATGAATGTGGAATGGCTAGTCAGTAAGTGGGAGGCACTGATAGCATTTCAATCAGTTACGCCACTCAAACTAAGATGTTGAAGTAGTGGTTTTCCTTGCCTTGCAATTAACTTCAATCAAACACTATTTCCTTATAATCAGCAAATGCCTGAAATTGTCACTGTTCATTCCTTTTATCACATCTGCGCCGGCAATATTTAAATCCATATTTTTAATTCCTTTCCATATTTTTCCTGCCTGTGGGGAATGAATGAGAAAGACGATTAGTGTACAAAATACACTCAGTGCAGTGATGGACTGTGTCTATGTTTACTCTATATGCTTTTTAATATATTTTTTATGTAGTGCATTACTTTATTAATATTCTACCACACATATATATGCACACAAGTGGAATGCACCCAAATCATGAAACAGTGTTCTATTGGCACTTAAAGCCACTGTTTGGAATTAGTTTTGCAGTCCACTGGCAGCCTGTGGCAACTGAAGAATAAGGAATATAAACACTTGATATAATAAAAACAAATAAAAACAACAATGTTAATTTATCTCTTTTTACTGTATTTTCTTACTATTGAAGACCCATCACTCTTTATTCTTTTCTGTCTTTGAATTTTTGCTTTGATTATCTTTTTTTTCAGCCATCTCCAGGTCAGATATGGAGAGAGACAAAAACTAGGCCAATATCAGCAGTGTGCTTGGACATCCCAAAATAACATTCTCATGTCATTAGATATCCCCAGTAGATTATGGGAGAAATTTGAAGTTTTGTCTAAACCTTTTGTGTGTGTGTGTGTGTGTGTGTGTGTGTGTGTGTGTGTGTGTGTGTGTGTGTGTGTGTGTGTGTGTGTGTGTGTGTGTGTGTGATGCAGTGGAAATGAAACAACATCAAAAAGTTTATGTGGAATAAAACTGTATGTGTGTTTGCCTGTAGATGAGTAGAGACTTCAAGGTTACAGATCTTGCTGCCAAGTACTACATTTAGAAAGGAATCCATTTCCAGGCAGACACAAACGTATTCTGTTACATCAATAAACATGGAAACACATAAGAGACCCTCTGGTGTTCCCAACAAGAAGATGTTATGGTTTTCAGGGGAATTATATATATGTATATTTTCTTATCATTATTAACAGTTTGTAGGAGATACAGTACACTACAGTATTTTATTTTAATTTAGGGGAAAAACAGCTTCCTAAATCAAAATCTAGCTAGGAATACATTACTTATAATATTATGGAAATATGGATATTTTTTAAGAAAATGTCATGACCTCTAAAAGTTAATAATACATTTCTCTGTGGATTCCTGTCTGAGCCTGATTATGAAAGTCTTTATCTTCTCTTTATTTAATGGAACACATTGTTCTACTCTGCTGAATATCCCTGACTGGTAACTACGATTCCCTGTTTTCAGGGGAATTGCTCTGTTTTAGATGGTTTCCTCAATAAGATTTAATGGTTCGTTCCCTGTGTTTTCATTGGTTCCTTTGTGTTGGCTTCAATGGTTTCTTCACAGTTTTCAATGGTTCCTTGATATTTTCAGTGATTCCTTCCCTTTATTTTCAATGGCTCTTGCACATTGTTTCCATTGTTTTCAACACTAGCCCGTTATTGTTTCATCTGCAAAATCTGCAATCACAATCTCTAGCTAATGCTGTGGACTAGTTTGTGATGTGATGCTGCGGACCAGTTTATGATGTGATGATACTGTGGACCAGTTTATGATGTGATGCTGTGGACCCGTTTCTGATGTGATGCTGTGGACCAGTTTATGATATGATGCTGTGGACCAGTTTATGATGTGATGCTGTGGAGCTGTTTATGATTGTGATGATGAGGATAAGTTTATGATGTGATGCTGTGGACCAGTTTATGATGTGATGCTGTGGACCAGTTTATGATGTGATGATACTGTGGACCAGTTTATTATGTGATGCTGTGGAGCTGTTTATGATTGTGATGATGAGGATAAGTTTATGATGTGATGCTGTGGACCAGTTTATGATGTGATGCTGTGGACCAGTTTTTGATGTGATGATACTGTACACCAGTTTATGATGTGATGCTGTGGACCAGTTTATGATGTGATACTGTGGACCAGTTTATGATGTGATGCTGTGGACCAGTTTATGATGTGATGCTGTGGACCAGTTTATGATGTGATGCTGTGGACCAGTTTATGATGGTGATGCTGTGGACCAGTTTATGATGTGATGCTGTGGACCAGTTTATGATGGTGATGCTGTGGACCAGTTTATGATGGTGATGCTGACCAGTTTATGATTGTGAATCATAATTTCAACCAGTTTTCCTCTCTGGATCCTGACTCAGGGCCTGAGTCATCTCTCTTGGGGATTAAGCGGCAGATGCATCTAAGCAGTACCTATGAAAAAATGAAAAGCTTAGTAGTTGGTGACTCCATTACCCATAATATTAGACTGAAGAATCAGCCAGCAATCATAAAGTGTCTAGCTGGGGTCAGGGCTACCGACGTAGAGGCTAATCTGAGTTTGATGCTAGCAAAATAAAAACGGGCAAGGCTAGAGAGTATATAGATATTGTTATTTACGTTGGCACCAACAATGTTAGGATGAAACAGTCAGAGATTCCTAAGCAGAACATAGCTTCAGCTTGTAAATTAGCTAGAAAGATATGTCTGCATCGAGTAATTGATGAAATAGGGTGCAGGTTACGCTGCAGGGTATTAGCCAATCTGCTAGCCTAGTGGAGTCCACCACTAGCATAGCCAGTGAAGTGAGTTCAGTTTTCCCCATTGAGACTGTGACTGTACCTCCATCGGTAGGTTGAGTAAAGCTAAACAAGTTTTTGTTCACCTAAGTTATCTTACTTCAGCCTTCCACCATTTCTGTCACGATTGAAAAAGATTGCAATGACAAAAAACAAAAAAATTGACTCCTAAATGTTTGATCCCTTGATTCAAAAGCAATCATAGTCAATGAGCTATTTTACAGATCATAAACTTGATGTGATTGGCCTGTGTGAAACCTGTCTTAAGCATGATAAATGCTAATAAGGCCTCTCCTCCTGGTTACACTGGTGACCATATTCGCGTGAGTCTCGCAAAGGCGGTGGTGTCGCCATAAGTTATGACACTGATCTTAAAGCTACACCCACCAAAAATGGGGTTTGTGTCTTTAGGTTCTGGTCATGAAATTTATGCGGCTTAATAACTTTTTATAGCTACTATCTACAGGCCACCTGGGCCACCATTCACAGTGTTTCTTAATGAATTCCCTGAAGTCATGGCAGATAATATTATAATTTGTGGTGATTTTAATATTCATATGGAGAACTTAAATGATCCTCTCCAAAAGGCTTTTTGAGCAATAATTGACTCAGTGGGTTTTGTCCAACATGTCTCAGGACATACACACTGACACAGTCACATTACATTTATTGTTACATCAGTTACTCCGATTGAAATACAAACCGGGGACTTTTAAGAGCCACCCTATGAATTCTCTGACAACCCAAAGATTCTTGGATGCCCTTCATGACTCAATCTACCAATGATGTCAGAGTTAACATATCTGTGAATGATCTAACTGAGGATTTACTACTAACCAGAGTTGGGTAAAGTTACTTTTCTAGTTACTTTTTAGTTACTTGCTGAGTTCACAAGTCCCTAATTAAAACAAAATGAACAGGTAAATGGGATTCATATCTTAACAGTGACCTATAAAACAAATAGAATAAAGTAAAGAAAATACCAATCATGTTCACCAATAAGATATGAACTCCATTTACCTAATTATTTTGTCTTATTTAGGGACTTCCCAAAACTTTTGAACTCAGCAAGTAACTAAAAATTTACTAGAAAAGTAACTTTACCCAACACTGCTCCGAACGCTGTGTAACACCCTGGATTCAGTTGCACCGCTAAAAACATATAAACATATTCACAAGAAACTTGCTCCTTGGTATACAGAAAACACCAGAACCCTAAAGCACGCCTCCAGATGACTGGAGCGGAAATGGTGTTCTACCAAGTATTTAAACTTGCTTGGAATGACAGTACTCTGCATTACCGAAATGCACTCTGCTCGATCAGCATATTTCTCCAACTTATTTGAGGAGAACCAAAACAATCCAAAATTTATTTTTGACACAGTTGCAAAGTTAAATGTACAATATGTCGTTTTTGGCTGCTAGGTGTCTCTCAATCAAAACAATAGCAAAAGAAGTACTTGGATGATGTCGGGAAGTAGCGTGGGATCATGTGTCAAGTAATCAGTCAAGATAAGGAATAACGGAGGCAGGTGCAGGCGAAACGAGCAATGCTCGGTTTAATGAAATAATTCCACAGCAGAACGAACTAAGGATCTATACAGTACTTCCTGATAGAGCAACAGCAAAATAATACTTGACAAGGCATAACGGAAAAACACAGGCTTATATCTTGTACCAAGTGGCTAGACAATTAACAGAAACACTAGCACCTGCGTGCGTAACAGAGCATAGAGATAGATAGACAACCCCAACCAACCCAAGTGTCAATATTCAGGTGACCCAGAGCGCCGGGAGCGCCCAACGTCAGGTACCGATGTGACATCATGGGTTTTGTTATCATCGTCAATGACAACCTTCCAATCTAGCGTCTCCGGCAGAAAAAAATGTTCACTGACAAAGTAATGTATTGTTAAAAATATTTTAACTCTATTCATGTTATGTTTGGCGGTTCCTTGGAACTTAGAACAACTAGAGCAGTCAAAGATTACAAGACGCCATTAACGGAAGAAAAAATGAAACGTTCCATGTCTTCAAATTATCTTACAAATTTCTCTGGTTTTGGAAGTTGGTGGAAACATTTTGGATAATGTAAGTACAAAACTAAGAAATATTAATAATATAGGTATAGTGATGTTTGCTTTTTTAATGCAAAGTACATCTTTTGTTATTGTTTTGGAAAACAACATATTGAACCTTTAATAAAAAGGAGAATTCCGCAAATTAAGTTTGCCTACATTTTGGCAGTAAGTAATTTATTAGCTTTTTTGATGAAAAGATCATTACCATTAGAAAACAAATCACAAAACCCTTCCTTAAAAAAACATATTTCTCCTAAACTCACATGTCCTAATATTGCACAGAACAGTCAGACGTTGGATTAGGAAAGACAATTTAGTTTTTTAATCCTGTATCCCTAGAATCTTTCACTAAAATAGTAAAGCCTCAAAGTCTTCCAGCTGTCAATCCAACCCTATTCCAACTAAACTACTGAAGGAGATACTCTCTGTACTTGGCACGCATATGCTAAAAATTATAAATTACTCCCTAGCTTCTGGGTGGGTACCAAACTCCCTAAAAATAGCTGTAGTGAAGCCACTTTTAAAAAAGCATAACCTTGACCCAGAAAAACTTTTGGACTATTTCGAATCTACCTGTGACACCAAAAGTGGTCACCCAGCAACTCTGTTTGTGTGCAATCCTAAAGACTAACAATAATTATGAAAAGCTCCAGTCTGGTTTTAGACCCTATCATAGTACTGAGACTGTACTGGTGATAAACAACTTCCAAGTATCATCCGACCAAGGCTATTCTTGTGCTTCTTGACCTTAGTGCTGCCTTTGATTAGCCTGGTCCTAACAGACTCTCGTACGTACATTTCATTTGAACAGAGAGTCTGGCCACTCTCCATTGACAATTGTTAATGTCCTTGAAAGCGTGTACTCTGTTGAAATTTTAAACTATTGGATCTGCCCAGAGCCACTCTGGATCTGCCATAACCAATCGCTAACATTTGGTTGTGATGTACTACAACACAAACTAGTGCAGGACATCAACCTCACCATTCTCAACCACTCCCTCTGCTCACTGATTGGACCGCCAAAAAATTGGCTGGAGAAAACCTGTGAATATACAGCAAACCCAGACAGAGTACTGAAGGAAAATGAAGTACGTAGGAGGGCGGAGCCAGGCTAGCCTTTGATACCATTGATCACAACCATGAAAACCTACGTATATCGGGCTAAGTGGACATGTTCTGGCATGGATCAGATCCTTTCTATCGGAAAGATAACAGTTTGTGTCTGTGGATGGTCTGTCATCAAGGTTGTTTTGGGACCACTACTGTTCTCGCTATCTATGTTGCCTCTTGGTGATGTCATCCAGGATTACAATGTCAACTTTCACTGCTGTGCTGATGATACACAGCTGTACATTTCAGTGAAAATGGGTGAAGCCCCAAAACTCAAACACACTCAAACACATTATAAATGCAAGAAGTAATTTTAGAAACAAAGAGACCTACTGTCCAGGGATGTAGTGGAGGCTAAACGCACGTAAACGCCGTTTACGCACCTCCCGAAATTCGGAAATAGCGTTTACCCACTTCAAAAGTGTGTTTATTCACCTCTAAATTGCATTTATCCACCTTTAGCCTATCATCACTTAGCCATTCTAAATCAAGCTTATGACGTTTTAGTTTCCTATTGTTCATTATTAGTTTCATAGGTTGTTAAACCTATATTTTTTCAGAATAATATTGCTCATTTTAATTCATTGCAATAAGCATTGTGAATTTATTACAAAGCTAATGAATTCATACTTTGCAGTCACCATGGATACCTGGAGGGCAAGAAACGCTGATAAAATGGTGACAAACAGTGGCCAGCCATGGGAATTGCGGCCTGATGCAATTGCATTGTGGGAAAAGAAAAGTCTGTGATTGCAAAAAAAACTAAAACATTAAACATGTCTTCAGTAACAACTTTTCATTAAAAACAGTAACAAATACGTTATACACTGAATTTTATTGAATATATTGAATATAGAGTTTGTTTTCTACAACAATAGACTAAATGTAGCAACACATGAACATGGACCCACTACCTATCTATGTAATGAATTAACAATGATTATTGTAATGAATTACGAGCAATACATTTTGAAAAGAAAATCCTGATTTTGCATTGCCAGCATAATATTATGTTTAAACAGTGTTTGCCCCCAGCTAGAACTGACCCTGCTCTGTGCATGTCTAGTACATTTTTTGTACTGTTTAAGTCTGTTAGCTGTGGTCATTGGTGTCAGGCCTGGGGGTAAGAGGGTACTAATTATGTAGGTCCCTAACGTGTGGAGGGGTTCATGAAAACCCATGAATAAAGAGCAGAGGGGCCCTCAGTGACTTCCTATGTACAGGGCCCAAAAAGTTGAGCAATACCACTAGCTGTTGTCCACGTAATGTTAAACAAACAGTTGATTATATTCAGATTTTCCTTCTGAACATTACTTATCCAAAGCAAAGTCCCCTTTGTTCTCACTAAAGAAAGTTTTTTTAATTACATCTTAATTAATTTGGGCTCAATACATTTTTGTGATGAACTGGACCTGAGGTCGAGCTGCAGCCCATTGCGATTGAATTGGACGAGGATCGGGTTTTTAGGCCTTAAGAGCTTTTCCACCAGGTGGAGGATCAATCCAATTTTCCGCTAAAGGATCAGATTAGTCAAAATTATATTTGCGCTATTATGACCTACGAAAATATATATTTGCCATTTCCATATTTTTAATATATAGTTTGCCATTGTATACACAATTTTAAAACTTCACTGTTTTTTTACTACCATTACACCAAATGTTATCTATAGACAAATTATATTTCATGTTATTGAACATTTTACAAAACGAAATAGACTGAGAGTCAGATTTTTTGTTTAATCCAGGACTGTTAAGAGAAGGCTTTTGAATATGGTACTTATATAATAGCTGTATTTACAGCACCAACAGTCGTGAGAGTGGGCTAACTGTTAATCCTTTACGCCACCCAAGATGTATGTATGTATGTGTGTGTGTGTGTCCCTATTCTTCGTCAAGTCTGCCGTAGCTTGGTTAAAGCCTTGGTCTCTAAGCTGATCATCCCTTGGGTTTATACAAGTCAGGATCTTCCACTAGCCCATGATACTTCTCCACTGGTAAGCCTCTTAGCAGAGAAAGACCCATTTGCAAAGCATGACCTTAATATGTCTTAAAACAAATGTTCCTATCTAGCATTGTGCTCGTGGTTTAAGAGGAAAACTGCTTTGCAATGTTGGAGAGTATATGAGTATTCAAAAAGCAGATGCTACCATTTTGTACACACTAGAATTTCATGTGTAGCTACTAGCTAAGCCCTGGCACAATGTCAACATGGTCTCTAGTTTGGATAGTAAATAACAACTAGCTAAGCCCTGGCACAATGTCAACATGGTCTCTAGTTTGGATAGTAAATAATACAAAATCATTCTCAACCTCATTTAATGTTTATTTAGTTTGTATTCTGGTACAGTTCTTTATTAACACTACTGTGAAAAATAACTAGTAAGGTAAAATTTCAATTTTTTTCCAGATAGTTCTTTCAAAATAACCAAGTAATGAGTAAGTACAGTGATTGTCAGTCAATAGGCAGGTGTCCATCGGAGCTTCGTCCGGGGAGATATACGAGGCTCCAGGAGAGCTGGCGGGGGCCAGAGAGGGAAAAACAGACTAGAAGTTGGACCAGGGGAAAAAGAGAAGGAAGTGGCACCAACCCAGGGCAAAGAGAGGCATACACCAGGCCATTCTGCCCTCTCTGCCGCTCGGGCCCAGTGACAACAGACCCCAGAAAGGAGAAAGAGGACCAAGCGAAGAAGGGTGGAGCATCTGAAACAATTCCTTCCAAACACCAGTAGGTTGTTCCAGGGAAGATGCTGCCCCTGCACTTAGGCTGTTGTTTTACGTTTGGTAACTCCCTCACCTCCTCTTTTTACAGGTCTTATTTAGTATTTAATAAAATGCCCACCAGCAAACACAACCTCTGTGTTCGTTCCCTGTGTCTCTTCCTGTTACAGAACATTAGCTCCAGCAGCTATATAGACATTTAGGTAACACTTTATTTGGATAGTTTATCTGTAGATGCTTTACAGAGTATCAATAACGATCTACAAAATATCAATAACATTTCAAAAACATTTCAGTTACCTATCTACTAACACTTACCATAACTTTAAACCTCATCAAATCCCTAAACTTAACCATTTCCCCAACCCTTAGCCTAACCCTAATTCAAACCCTAACCCTAACCTTAACCTTAGAAAACATTAACTATGTTTTTTAGTATTTTTTATAGTGTGAATACCTGTAGAGCATCTACAGATGGTCATTTTGACTATCCAAATAAAGTGAAACCAACATTTATATTAAAGTAATTTACCAGACACATATTGAGACCAGGGTAGGAATTTCACGACATGGCCGTCGATTCCCCTTTGTGTGGCCTTAATGCCCTGCTAAAAATCATAAGCATTGCGTCCATCACATATATGGGCACACACACAACATGCACACACACAACATGCACACACACAACATGCACACACACAACATGCACACACACAACATGCACACACACACTGTTGAGGTTTCTCAAATTCAAAATAGCATCAGCTGAGTTTCGCAAATGCAAATAAAATGAAAGGTAAACAAAATGTACATTGACATATTGGAATAATAGAAATACATTTTCAAGTCTATTATACTGTAAATATATAAGTCAGATATAAAATGCTTCAACAATTTAACAGTCATTGTCAATTCACTTTATAGTACAGGAGTTCAATTGGCTAATGTTACTTGTTAGCTAGTTCATAGATAGTTAGCTATGCTACTGGTTGCTAGATCTACACACAAACATTATATATTTATTTAAAAAGGCCAAAAATGAAAACATCCATATTCCATCATCAAGTGATACAGTCAGGCTAACTCACACACAGGAATGTGCAGTCAGATTTTCTTACATTTTATAGATAATGTGCGTGTATGTCTATGTGTGAATAACAGGAGTTCATTAAAGAATTTATTTGTTCAAGTAGGTTGAACCTGAAAAGACCAGTTTACCAATTACGGAACATGTAATGTGAATATGATTTCTACAAAATAGTATTGATGAAAGAACTTAAATGTTGTGAAGAAGCCTATTTTCCTGCAACCATTTAACATCTAGAGTCGTGTCTAATTCATTGTTTTTTCATAGTGTTAGATCTCTGTACAGCCTCTCAAAGATTTAGACCTGTAACGTGTTTTTCAAAACAATTTACTTGGCAATTTTGTTTGATGGCCTTGGTGCCCGGGCAAACTGGGCACCTCCTTAAGGCTAAGTGGCCTAACTGTCATGAATCTATCATGGGACTGAGCACAGGATGATGGTTTCCCTCCTGTGGCAGGCTTGGACTTTTCTATTTAGATTCACTCCATGTATTTAATACACCTGTCTTGTGTTTCATTCATCACTTCACCAGCTGATCCCTGTCTCCAATTAAGTGTATGTATTTATGGTTTCCTCTGATTGTTTGTCTTTGTGTGTGATTGTGGTTTTCGACCCTGTAGTGTTCATGGAGAGGAACATTCGGACATACTATATTCTTATCCTTAGTGCTTTCACCACATATGTGTTGTAAGTAAGATATATCATGGAAGGTAGATCCAGGCGTACGCTATGTATTTTAGTTATCGCGTCTATACCGCGTCAGAGTATAGTAAACTATATACATCCATTGTGCAGATCCCTTCTTGTGTTTGTATGTTCCTCCAGTAAGCTACTTCTATGTCTGATTTTCTCTGTCGTGGTCATTAAATCTTGACGACAGAAGAA